>VDFB02056351.1:26538606-26550663 GCA_007258455.2 Sequoia sempervirens
TGTTTGTCTCTTTTGGAAAAAAAGAAAGCAATGTTGGTGGTTTTCATTATAAATTAACCATTCATTGAAATTTTAAATAGAATTATATTTTAGAAACTAGAATCCATTCTACAAATATTAAAAAAAATCCAATTAGTTTCCAAAATTTGTAGAAGTATTGCGGCCAAAATTTTGTTTTTCAGGAAGTGTCCACTTTGAAAATTAGTAAAAAATCAAATATTCATTAAAAAATTATCAGAAAAGTCATGCATCAACTACATATTGTTACCTAATTTCTCACTAAAGCGATTTTAAAAATACTAAAAAAAGTTCATCGTGCTACATTCCCACAAAAGTTGCTATGTTATGTTTTTTCTGACAAAAACAACACCAATTTTTGGGGGTCCCTCTTTTGAACCCCTTAATCCCAACCATTTTCAAAATAAACTAGTAGTTTAGAAAGTAGACTGGAAGCACTACGATCCTTGCATCTCAAAATTTTGAGTGTAACTATCCTCAATTTCACATCCAAGGTCGGCATTTCCTGATGTCACAAAAAAGTGGCCACTTAATTTTGGACCCCCATATTTTTGCACTTACCCCCCTAGAAAATAATAACATTCCCATTAATTTATGGTAAGCATTTACTCTATCCTTTGGACAAACAGTAAACCATTAAACTAACTCAAGACAACAAATATGCTTGAAAATTTGATATAACCCTTGACTACATATCGTAAAGAATATGATCATTCATAGTTGAAGATAATTGTATCAATTGAATATATATTCATATAAGACAATTTCTAAATACAGAGGAACTACCAATGTAATGACTAACTAACATAGACCTTCACCTTTAGCATTCGACACTTTTCTATACATAGCCTTTTCCTTGGCCAAAACTCAGATGTTCAGAGCCTCCCAAACCCTCACAACCCTTACAAAAGAATGAGAGATTACAATATAAAGAGAATGAAGAAGCTCATACTTAATCTCTAAATGACACCTGACAAACTTGAATCCCTTAATTTGGCATCTAGAATATGCCACTTTACCTTAATATTCACTCTACCTCCTATCTACTTGTAACTAAAGTTTTCTTTTTCCACTTTAATTGAAATTTCATGCAACTTTTTCAACTACGTGTAAAAAATTATTTATTGTTACATTTTCACCTATAAGTGAAAAAAGTCACATCTGGGTAACTACCTGTCATGTTGGCAAATAAAAACAAGCATTTACACAAGCATTTTAATCCCTAGAGCTTCTTTGTTCACTTTATAATTAGTTTTGTATTTTGTCAAATAGTTGGTTGGGTAATCACTCCTCTTCCTATGCATTCTATCTGCAATCATCTCATTCACATAATTACCTATTTCACTTTGACAAGTTGAGCATTCCATACCATTATTCAAATACCTATGTTTCTCATGCATCACATCAACCTCTATATTGCACAAAGAACTCACTATAGACCATTTCATTTGCATATAAAAACATGTTGTAGCTACACAAATTTCATTTCATTATTGTTTTGGAGTTCTTTTGGTAAGCTAATTTAGGTCATTTTTATGTGTCTGAGTTGTTTTAGACATTTTTTGGAACTCAAAATGTTAAAAAACACTATAAGAATGTTTCCAAATCATTGGCAAGGATTCTAACAACATTCTAGACAAAGAGACAACATTATCAAGCTTGCAAATGGCCCCAAAATATGCCCCAAAACTTTTGCATGTGATAAAGAATGGTTTTAATATTGGTAATGGTTGCAATCGAGTTTAGATTGTGTAAACAACAACATGAAGATTGGAACACTAAGAAATCTTAGGTTCCCCCTTACCATGCTTTAGATGCTTCCTTGCATCATTGGAAATATTTGAAAGGCATTTTAAAAAATGCACAGGTCATTTTTTGTTGATGTTAGGCATGAAAAGAAGTTATTGGACATTTTAAGACAATAGAACAACAAATTTCATCAATATAAAAGCTCCAAAACCTCCCCAAAGCATCCAAACATGGATGGGAAACATCTTTATCCATATTATGAGCCCCCAACAAGCTTAAAAAGCCCAAAAATATACATTTCGCAAGTCCATTTGCCCCACAGAATTGTGGAATTTACATTCGATGGGAAATTTCAACTTTCCAATTCTTCATAAAACATTTAAAAATACCTTGTAAGTCCCCTCTATATCAGTTAAGATATTAGAAACATTTAAATAAAATAAATGTTTAAATATTTGCATATTTAAAAACATAACAAACTTGGGACTTTTAATTTCTTTGCAAGTCAATCGAAGGAATTGATTCTACAGGCACAAACAACCTCCAAAGGCCATGAAAATTTGCAAGGGGACATAATCAATTATTTAGATCATTGTGCATTTTTTTGAAAATTGCACAACAAATAGATTTTGTATACCTCCATAAAATGGGTCTTCTAGCAAGACATGTAAACTTGTTTTGGTTCAAGCCTCGAAACTCCTTTGATGGCCATAAAAATGGAGATATAGGAATTTAAGGACAAAATAACACCTAAGGAATTTCTAGAATTGAGCCATTTGAAACAGTTTACGGGACCCTTCGGACCTGCTCCAAAATGGAAATACATTAATTTTTTCCTCAAAACTCATTCAGGAGCCACGAAAATGATTTTTCACACTCTTGATGACTTAAATAAAAAAAATTCCAAAGGAAATTTCATGACGATTCATAGATTGAGAGATATTTTTGCTAGAAGTTTAGAGCTAGTTGGTTTCCACAAGGCTTGGAAACAAGGTTTTGTAGTCAATTTGAGGAAATATAAGCACTAGAAATGAAGGAAATTTTTAGGTGCTAACAAAACTTAGTCACCAAAACATTCTAGGATGCAAAGTCCTAGCTTGATAATCTATTCAGCCTATGCAATAGGTGCATCAATATGTGAGAGACTACTAGGTGATAAAATGATTATAATGTATTGAATAAATGGATTTATATTACATGAAATGAAAGACGTAACTTAAAGAACCATCATGAAAATACTTTCAACCCTCTATGTAGTTGAGCATTTTCATGATACCTATAAATATAGAAAAGAACAAAAAAATATTGGCAAGCCCCTATTTTGGTATTTCTATCCCCATAGATAGACAAATAGGAAAATAACATAAAAATTTATGTGTTCTCTTATCCTATGCCCTTTTAGGAAATAAGAGTAGTAAAATAAAAAATGAAATAAATGTTAATGGTGTCAAATTTAGTCTATAATGAAAACCACCATTGTAAATGGAATTGATAAATAAGGAAGTGATTTACACCAAATATATTTACTTGATAAATAATGGATAACCAATATCAAGATGAAACAACATTATTGAAATAAAAATAAAATAATATTACTACTAGAATAAATCTCTTAAATGGATTTGAATGATATGCAAGTCGAGTGATTCTTTGAGAGCCTTGAGTAGGAAAATAGAGAAAGAGAATGCAAAAATTATGGAATAGATATTTTGGCAGAGTTTCCCAAGAGAGCTAAGAGGACAAGCAAGAGAATTGAAAGATGAAAAAGATTAAATTTTTCATAAAGAATGGGGTTTTTTTTGGACATGAACAAAAATGTGGAGTTACTTTTTTAGTTGGATATTACAATAGGTGTCATGAAATAACTAGTAGAAAAAACACCTTTTAAATTCAAAAGCTTCAGGGATGCCAACATGTCTTGTAGACACCCACACATCACACTCACATCTTACTATTTTTTTATATAATTTTACACATGTCCAAAAAAAAGATTAGAAAGACATGCATTCCAAAATCTAGACAAACTTTGGTGTAAGGAAAAAGGGCAAGGCTTAGGCTTAAGAAGACCTAGAATATGCTATGGAAACAGACACTGAAATAGATTCAAAACATAAAGTCAAATTATATAAGCACCCGATGTTTTACACTACAAAATATTATAAAAATTGAATAAGCCTTAATTTGACTATTCTTCAGAAAGTCCTTGTCATGTAGAATCAATTTTCAAACTATTGTAGTAAATATCTCTAACCCGGATGGCGGCAGTTGTGGCAGTGCGGGCGAGCTAGGGCAGCTGAGCCCTAGCTTGCAGACTGGTTTTTTTGTGCGCAGGGTTCTTGCATGCTCGCGGGGGGTCAAGGGGACCAGGCTTTCATATTGGCTTTCTTTTCTTCTGTCTGTGGGTGCTGCGTGATTTTCCTCTGGTGCTGCGTTGTGTGTAGCTTTTGTGGGTTCCAAACGGGGCATATTCTCTTTATTCTAAGCGTCCTTTGGTCTGTGCTTGGTGCATGTTGGGGGAGGGGCGTTTTTCTTCCTTTGTGTTGCTGATTCTTGTGTTGGTGTGCCCGTTCTGGGCTCTTGTTTTGGTTTTGGCCTGGTGAACGGGGGGCTGCGGGAGCCCTCATATTGTTGATATAAATGGCTGCTCACGTGTCTTTAGATATGGCAGGTCTTGATTCTGCTTCGGCTGGGGTGAATGCTGGAATTCCTTCTCAACATTCTTCTAGATCGGGTGGGGTTCGAAATGGTGCCCTTAAACTGCATAAGGTGAATGGATGTTTGGAGAGGACTCAAGAACGACCAGTTTTAGTAGTACAATCTGAATTGGTAGCTGAAGATATCGAATACTATTGCAACCATGTTTTGATTTGTAAGTTCTTGGGGATGAGGGTTTCTCTAGCATTTCTTGATAATTGGATTCGTAAGACATGGAACTCGGAAGGTGACTTTGATATTCTAATGGCTGCAAATAAATTCTTTATGGTAGATTTCTCGTGTGTTTCTGATCAAAACAGGGCTTTTGAAGGTGGTCCGTACTTCTATAATCAGGTGGGTCTTTTCATCAAACCATGGCATGTTGGCTTTAACTCGGCAGAGGAATTACCTTCTAGAGTCCCAGTTTGGGTTCATCTGCCTCAACTGCCACTAGAATGTTGGAAAAATGATATACTGCAGTCGATTGCGTTGTTGCTAGGAAGACCTATTGGTCCTTCTCAAAAGACTCTGAATAAGAGAATTTTTTCTTATGCTAGGGTTTGTGTTGAATTGATTTGAGTAAGCCGTTACCAGATTCTATTGATATGACTGTTGGATCCTGCTCCTAGACTCAACCGTTAGACTATGAGATGCTACCTTTCAGGTGTCAAATATGTCATGAATATGGGCATCTCCAACGGAGGTGTCCCTGTGCTTCAGGTGCTTTTGGTACAAGTAATGCTTCTTCTCAGCCCTCTTTGAATGTAGATAAGGGTAAAGCTCCCATGCAGGGAGGGGGGGCTGATAAGGAGGGATTTATCCCGGTTAAGACTCGAAATCGTAATCGAGGCCAAAAGAGATCATTTAAAGATAGGCAAGAGGAAGAGACTCTCAACAGGTTTGAGGCACTTGAAGATTTAGTCCAAGAGGAGGGTTTTCAAGAAGTTCTACAGAGATCAGTGAATTCTTTAGCTGAGGAGGTGCTTAGAGTTCAGTCTACTGGGCCTCCAAGTTTGATTCAGATTGGAGTACAGGGTGCTCAGATAGCTATTGTTGAATCTTCTCCAGACCTTGCTTTGGCTACGACTGATTTGGTGATGGAGGCGTCTGGTGGGCCTGCTGACATTGGTGGAGTTCTCCTTGAGATGCAAGGTGCTTCTGATCTAGGTAAACATAAGACTCACTCCCCTGGTTTAGGTCTGCATCAAAAAAATTTCAAGAAAGGGGCTCTTGAGAAACCTCTTAAGGTGGGTAGAAAGAAGGATCAGGAAAAAGTCAAGCTAACTGGTGAGATGCTGGTAGAGTCAGGTTCGGTGAAGACTATTGATACTCACTTCTCCCAGCCTACTCGATGATTGTGCTTTCTTGGAATGTGTGGGGTATGAATGGCATCCCTAGACAAAAGGATATTCAAGATTTGATTTGGTCTCATTCTCCTGATGTGGTTTTCTTATAGGAAACTAAGTTGTCTGTTGATAGTATGTTGGTAGTGGCTTCTAAGATTTGGGGTCGAGGTCAGTGCCAATGTGTTGGGGCGTCTGGTAATTCTGGTGGGGTGGCTTGTTTGTGGGACCCACACAGAGTCAGACCTATTTGGTGGTTCTCTTGTAGAGGTTCGATTTCTTGTGTTGCTTCTCATCTTGAGTCAGGGGAGAGAGTTCCCTTCTCGAACTTGTATGCACCGACTGACTTTCAGGGTAAGGTTTTGTTGTGGGATCATGTGCGATATGTGAGGTCATTGGATCCATACCTTCCTTGGATTCTGGCTGGGGATCTTAATGCCGTCACATCTTTAGAGGAGAAGAGGGGTGGTAATTTCCATCTGGATTCTGCTTCGACGCTCTTGAAGGATAATATTGCACTCTTGAACCTGGTTGACATCAAGCCAGGTAATGGGTTATTTACCTGGAGTAATAGAAGATGTGGGGAAGCGGCTATTTTTGAAAGATTAGATAGATTCCTGGTTTCCAGTTTTTGGATGGGGGATAGGTGGGTGACTAGCTCTGATATTTTGGATGGCAGGGGTTCTGATCATTGGCCAATCAAACTTACTGCTGCATTACCCCGACAAGGTATAAACCAGTCTTTTAAGTTTCAGCTTATGTGGCTTAGGGATGATTCTCTTCATGACTTAGTTCTTGGATGGTGGAGTTTTGGGAAGCTGACACATGGAACTATTATGTACTCCTTCTCGAAGCAGCTCCAGTTTGTGAAGTATAAGTTGAAGCGTTGGAATAGGTAGCACTTTGGTAATCTCTTCCAAGAAAAGAAAAATGCTCAATCTTAGTTGGATTCAATTACCCAGCAGATTCGGGACCAAGGTTTCACAGAGGAGCTTGGATTGCTTGAAGCTACTGCGGTGAAGGATGTGGAAGAATGGAACTTAAGGGAGGAGATTTTTTGGAAACAAAAATCCAGAATTGAGTGGCTCCAGGCTGGAGATAAGAATACTTCCTTCTTTCATAATTCTGTGAAGGATAGAAAGCAAGGTAATGTTATCTCCTCTTTAGTGTCGGAGAATGGAGAGATTTTTTCGTCTTCCGCATCTATTTCTGCTGAGTCTATTTGTTTCTTCTCTGCGTTGTTGTCTGAGGACTCCCCTCCGACGGAGGAGGATGAAGCTTTGATCCTGAGTAGCAAAATGCCTTTGGTTACTAGAGAAATGAATGAATCTTTGCTCAGTCCTATCCCTTTATTTGAGCTTGAAGCGGTTGTTTTTCAGATAAAAAGAGGAAAAGCCCCTGGGCCTAATGGGTTTCCGACTGAATTCTTCCAGGAGTTTTGGGAAGTGATTAAATTGGACCTTTTGGCGGTTGTTCAAGAATCTCTCTTGAACAAACAAATGTTGAGATCTATGAATGCTACTTTTTTAACCCTCATACCAAAGAAGGTGGGGGCTAATGCTTTGGATAATTTTAGGCCCATTGCTTTGTGTAATGTGGTGTATAAAATTATTACAAAGCTGATTGCTGAGCGGCTGAAACCTTGGTTAGGCAGACTAATCTCAGAAGAACAAGGGGGTTTTGTTGCTGGTAGACAAATTTTGGATGGTGTCATTATTGCTGCCGAGACCATTCATTCTATGGCGAGCTCTAAAGAGAAAGCCATGTTCATCAAGTTGGACATGGCTAAAGCTTATGATCGTGTTAAATGGGCCTTCTTGTTCAAGCTTCTGGAAGCATTTGGTTTTGCTAGTGATTGGATTGAGTGGGTCAGGAGTTGTGTCACTTCATCTTCCTTCTCTGTGTTGGTTAATGGTGAACCCTCTGAGTTGTTCAAGGCTTCTAGGGGGCTTAGACAAGGAGATCCCTTGTCTCCCTATTTGTTTATTTTGCTTGCGGAAGGCCTAGGGAGGTTTATAAGATCTCGTGTGGAGCATGGCTTCATACAGGGGTGGAGTTGGGGAAATAACATTCCCTCCCAGTCTCATCTACAGTTTGTGGATGATACTGCTCTCATGGGCCATGCCAAAGTTGAGGAAGCTGTCAGATGGCATAGCACTCTTGATTGTCACTTGGCTGCTTCAGGTCAACGAATCAATGAAGGGAAGTCCTTTATTTACTTCTTTAATACTCCAAAGATTATTCAAAGGAGAATCACTGGTATTCTCTATTTCCAGATTGGTACTCTTCCTTTTGTTTATCTTGGCATCCCACTTGCGGTTCACTCGCTTCCTAAAATGTTTTGGAAGGGGATTATGGATAAGTTTCAGAATTTGGTAAGTCATTGGACTTGCAGGTGGCTCTCTTCTGCTGGTAGAGTGACTCTACTAAAGTTTGTGGTTCAAGCTCTTCCTTTATACAGATGCTTTGTTCTCTCTGCACCTTCTAGTTTTATCAAAGATTTTGAAAAATTGTCTAGGAAATTCCTTTGGACAAGCAACCTCCTTCATAGAAAGTGGAGCTTGGTTAAATGGGATGTCACATGTAGACCGAAGCAGGAAGGCGGGTTGGGGCTTCGCAGGACTGACTTGAATGGGCAAGCTCTAGCTGCGAAACTATATTGGCGGTGGTGCTCTCAGCAAAATCAGTTGTGGGCAAAAATCCTTACCTCAAAGTATCTTGGTGAGGTCGAGAGTGCTGATGTGGCCCGCTTTAGCCTAGAAGGGAAGGGTTCTATGATTTGGTGCACTCTTAAAAGGGGTGCCAAGTTGGTCAAACAGGGGTTGTTCTGGATTTGTAATGAGGGTAAGGAAGCTCTTTTCTGGCATGATTCTTGGGATGGATATCCTCCCATTTTGGCCTCACATCCTCATTTGCAAAATTTGTGCCAACACTTCACTGAGGCCGATTTTTGTCACGTGGCTGATTTTAAAACTCATCATACATTGGGGCAGGCTTCTGTTTTCAGGTGGAAAGACCCAAGGGAATGGCCTCCTGATGGCACTATTGAAGACTGTCAGGAGCTTGCAGGGATTTTGTCTAGACATGCTTGTAGTTCCCTCTCTGGGAGTGATGTGTTGGCTTGGGACTCTGATCCAAAAGGAAGATTCTCTGTTGCTTCAGGTTATGCAGTCCTTGATAAGCAGTTGTTTGGGAGTACTGAGATCTCATGGTGGAAGAAGGTTTGGAATAAGTTTGCATGGCCTAAGTGCAATTTCTTCTCTTGGTTAGTGGTGCAAGGAAAATGTCTTACCTGGGAGAATCTCTGCAAGCGTGGTTTCCAAGGACCTTCTATGTGTGTTATGTGTGTTGGACATGAAGAGTGTATTTCTCATCTTTTCTTTCAGTGCTCCTTTGTGAAAGCCATTTGGCACTTTTGGTGGAATCTATGGCGTATGCCATGTAGACATGTTTTCTCTTTGAAGGAATTTTGGGAAAGTCAAGGGTCTCCTTCGGTTAGGACTTCTTTCCTTTTAATTGCTTGGGTTATTGGCCCTAGTCTGATAATTTGGCATATTTGGTTGGAACGCAATCAAAGAATTTTTTTGGATAGAAAGTTGCTGATTAGTCAGCTTTGGTTGAGAATTTTGGGGGGTCTTCAGGAAACTTTGACAGCTAAGTGTGATTTGTCTGTTTCTTTGGATCCTAGTGATTTTGGAGTTGTTAGTGCTTTGGGGCTATCCCTAGGGGGAAAAGGAATTGTGAGGACTGTTCGCCATGGGCACGGGAGGGAGAAGGTTAGTCGGGCTAGTCACTGGTGTCCCCCTGCTCTGGGGGAGTTGAAAATTAATATTGATGGTTCTTCTAGAGGAAATCCTGGGCATGCTAGTGTTGGTGGCATTGGTAGAGATGGCTCAGGAGTGGTGGTGTTTTTCTTCTCTATTTATAGAGGTCAGCATACTAATAACCTCATGGAGGCCAGTGCCATTCTCCTGGCTTTGGAATGGGCTTGTGTTCTGGGATGGAGAAGGATTGTTTGTGAATCTGATTCTCAGGTTGTTATTGACCTTTTAAATAAGAGGCGGTTTGAGGAGGTGAATTGGCGGTTGGCAGTGGTGGTCAAGCAAATTGTTGCTTTGGGCACTACCTTAGACTCTATTGTTTTTTGTCATGTCCCTCGGGAGTGGAATAAGGTGGCTGATGGCTTGGCTAGGTGGGCTTCTGAGCAGATGGGGACTTGGAATGTGGCGGATTGGGACAACCTCCCTGAAGATTTGGCTTTAGTTCTTGAAGATTTAGTTATGGAAGATATGAGGTGTTTCTTAGGTGTAACTTAATTTGGTGTTGTTTTGGTGCTTTTGTTGGAAGTTTTCTTCTCCTTTGTAATGCTCTTCTGATTCAATAAATTTTAACCCTCTTTTTAAAAAAAAAATTATTCAAACTAAAATTATATTATTAAAATTTTGAACCTAATTTTTAACTTTCATAATGAATTTGTACATTTATAATTAAAGTAATCCACAACACTTTAAGACAAAATTATTTTGTAAAATATGTAACACTAATAAAATTGAAGTAATTTACTTTTAACAATATGAAAAGTAACTTTATCATAATGTAATTCAACTTCTTTCGACAAAGACCTAACTTCCACAGACTAAAACTTCTCAAATATTTTGCTTTCTACCATAATCAAATATAAATATAAAATTGTAAAGAATATTTAGTATCACTCTTATATTTATATAAAAATATAAATATTTTCTTATTGATTTAATTTTTTTTATTTAAATGTTTTAATAGTTAAAAATTGATTGTTTATGTTTAGTAATCTAAAGAATGTGGGAAAAAATACATCAATAGAAGATGCATATAATAAGACTTAAAAATGATTTTGAATGAGAAAACTTATTAAGAATAAGTTTTGTTCCTTTGTTGTAATGACATAATAGTTCATTAATTTGGTATAGATAGAATTAGATGTTGAATTCAAATTATGTATTATTTAAAAATTACTAAAAAATATAATTAAAAAAACCTATTTTGTGATGTTTTTACTATTTTATGGTGTTTTTTGGAATTCAATTATAGAAAAAATTTAGTTAAAATTACTGATTCATATTTTATGAGTAGTGGATTAAATTAATTTATCTTTTGTGTGGAAAAATATTTTATTTAGTACTCATTATGTATAAGTGATGCTTACAAGGATGAAATTTTTTTATTTTTTGAGAGGTCACTTATCTTAGTGATGCTCCACCTCATGCACACTAAATTATAAAATTTCGCTCAAGATAAAACAAATAGGATAACAAGTTAAGTGGGCTTCATCTTGAAGGAAAATCCATGATTTAACGCACTTGAGTTCTCATACTATCAAGATAATTGACTTCTTGAAAAATCATGATACTTCATTCTTATGAATGTCGGATAAACATAATAAACTTTAAATAAATTATTCATATTCATGAAAGAAATATTTATTTGAACTTTGATGAATCAATAATTGTAACTAAAAACTACCTAGTGCGACATCCTTATCATAATAAAACAACCAAATTAACCATGTATTTAAAAAATAAAATAAAATAAACTTACCTAGCAATATAACTTAGAAAAATATAACAAAATTTACCAATCAAACATGGAGAAACGTAAACAAGACAAAAGGAATAAAATCCAAGAATAAAGGTTAAAGAATGATTAAATGAGAAATAAAAATATATTATTCTAAATTGTAAACCTAGAAAGGAATATCATTCAATCTCAACATAAATGATAAGACAAGACACTTTAGGTGGAAAGAAAGAAAGGAGCTTTTATATTGTTATTTAATCCACACCACTTTTTCAGTAGCTTTTATAATACTTTTTGAAACTCAAAATGTTAAAAATCACTATAAAAATGTTTCCAAGTCATTGGCAAGGCTTCTAACAACATTTTGGACAAAGAGACAACATTATCAAGCTTGCAAATAGCCCCAAAATCTGCCCCAAACCTTTTGCATGTGATAAAGAATGGTTTTAACACTGGTAACAATTGCAATCAAGCTTAGATTGTGTAAACAACAACATGAAGTTTGGAACACTAAGAAACCTTAGGTGCCCCCTTACCATGCATTAGATGCTTCCTTGCATCATTGGAAATATTTGAAATGCATTTTAAAAAAATGCACAAGTCATTTTTTGTTGCTATTAGGTGTGAAAAGAATTTATTGGACATTTTTGTACGGAAAGCTAAGGTGTGGAACTAACTCTCCTAACATCAAAACCTC
>VDFB02056351.1:26550683-26568156 GCA_007258455.2 Sequoia sempervirens
GACACAACAAGCCATAGATCACAATCAACCAACAAATTTTCCATTTTGAGTTTCCACAATTCAAAATTGCTGCCATTGAATTTCTCAATTTCAATCTTTCCTGACGTGCTTTCCATCTTAATCTATAATTCAAATTACCAGACTTCTACAAGACTCCCACCTAAAACAAATGACACAAAACCCAACACATACCCACAAGGATACAATCGCCAAGCTCATACCAATTTGTAAGGAAAGCTATGTGCAAACTAACTCTCCTAACATCAAAACCTCACAGTGGAAGAATGCAGAAGGGATTTTCACTTCAATTACACCAATTAAGATACTCCAGAAAGAAATAACAAAACAGAAATTAACATACACGTGATGAACACCGCATTTAATGCGGGAAAACCCTTACAAGAGAAAACCCACCACACCAAGAAAACCTCTTTGTAGTTACAGTAATGAAAATTACATACGTAGACACCATCACTGACACCAGGCCACACCAATCACACACCGGCCTCGCTTCACAACACTGTTCACCGAACCGAACATCATCATCGATTATTGAGTATATCCATGTCATTCATAGTCTGTTGATCTTCCTCACAGGAACAGTCACAACAGTCTAACTGCCAATGGTTCCCATTCTGATTCTCTAATTGGCTGAAGATAAACCACGTAGGATAGTCATTCAGTCAAGACGTTCAAACTGTGTCACATGTTGGTGAGACACTAGGCTGTGTCTCCCCAATGCCATAATACCGATTACACATCCATCACTATAGGCAAGAGTCACTGCTATCAGCAGGAGATCAAAATGAGTTCAAAAGTCACATCGACATCAACACTCCCATCGATGAGACTTACTCTATTGGAAAGATCAGAAAGATGTTTCATCGATATCATCAGCAGACCCATCACCCAAACAATCGCTAGTCGCTATGAGTCATAACGACTCCTCAAGTCATACCGATATGAACATTTGTCTGCAAGACTTAGGTTGTCGCTAAGAGTCACCCCATAGGTTCCAAGTCACCCCGAGTCCATCCTTCGCCAGGAGTCATACCAAAAATATACCATACCATTGGCGAGACAATCATCCGTCACCAAGAGTCTCCAAGGTCACACCTCTCGCCGAAACCACTTGTCGCCTAGAGTCTGCCTGACATCCGATAAGAATAACCTGTCAGCCAGACCAACCCACTCGATAGAGGGTTACATCGAACACAACAAGTTACACCGATAACATCCCTCGCCAAGAGTCCCTCCGACCAAACACCATCAGCCAGAGTCACAATGACTATCAACAAGATAGTTCCATCGACAAGACTTCTTCCGATGCTAAGACTCATTCTGACTATCCAAGTTACGCTAAAGTCTCAAGTTATGTCGATTGCTGAGAGATTCTAGAAGTCACATCAATAAGCTGACAGATTAAGATCATAGGCAGATTGGCCAAACATCTCGGCAGTCACAGCGACCATGCTTACTCAGAGGTTTTAGCCTGTGAGATTGAGGCACACAATTCCAATAATTTTAAGGTAATAAAACAACAAATTTCATAAATTTAAAAGTTCCAAAGCCTCCTCCAAGAATCCAAACATGGATGGGAAACATATTTAGCCATAGTATGAGCTACCAACAAGCTGAAAAGGCCCAAAAATGTGCACTTTGCAAGTCCACATGCCCCATGGAATTGCGGAATATACTTCGGGTGGGAAATTTCAACTTTCCAATTCTTCATAAAATATTTGAAAATACCTTTTAAGTCCCCCCTATATCTTTTAAAATATAAGAAACATTTAAATATAATAAATATTTAAATTTTTTCACATTTAAAAACATAGCGAACTTGGGACTTTTAATTTCTTTATAGGCCAATCGAAGGAATTGATGCTACAGGCACAAATGACCTCAAAGGCCATAAAAATTTTCAAGGGGGCATAATCAATTATTTAGATCATTGTGCAATTTCTGAAAAGTGCACAACAAATAGGCTTTTTACACCTCCTTTGTAAAATGGGTCTTTAAGATAAGTCGATATAGGCATGGTGTGATGGTTTATAGGTGGCATTGTTGTTCTTGCCAATTAAGGTTCAAACCCCGCTAGTGGTATTTTGAATGGTTGTATTCCGTTCATAGCTCCCACAAAAGCGCTACCCTTGAAAAAAAAAAAAAAATGGGTCTTCCTAGAAGACACTTAAATTTATTTTGGTTCTGCCTCGAACTCCTCCTCGATGGCCATGAAAATGAAGATATATGGCCACAAAACTCCCAGTAATAGGTACGTCAATATGTGAGAGACTACTAGGTGATAAAATGATTAGAATGTATTGAATAAATGGATTTATATTACATGAAATCATAGACATAACTTAAAGAACCATCATGAAAATAGTTTCAACCCTCTATGTAGTTGAGCATTTTCATGATACCTACAAATATAGAAAAGAACAAAAAATTATTGTGGCTATTTAGGGGCTTGCCTTAGTCAAGCCCCTATTTTGGTATTTCTATCCCCATAGATAGATAAATAGGAAAATAACATAAAAATTTGTTCGGTCTCTTATACTATGATAAAAATTTGTTTGTTCTCTTATCCTATTCATTTTTAGGAAATAAGAGTAGTAAAATAAAAAATGAAATAAATATTAATGGTGTCAAATTTGGTCTATAATGACAACCACCATTGTAAATGGATATGATAAATAAGGAAGTGATTTACACCAAATATATTTACTTGACAAATAATGGATAACCAATATCAAGATGAAATAACATTATTGAAATAAAATAAAATAATATTACTACTAGAATAAATCTCTTAAATGGATTTGAATGATATGCAAGTTGAGTGTTTCTTTGAGACCCTTGAGTAGCCAAATAGAGCAAGAGAATGAAAAAAACATGGAATATATATTTTGGCAGAGTTTCCCAAGAGAGCTAAGAGGACAAGCAAGAGAATTGAAAGATGAAAAAGATTAGATTTTTCATAAAGAATGAGGGTTTTTTTGGACATGAACAATAATATGGAGAGTTACTTTCTCAGTTGGATATTAGAATAGGTGTCATGAAATAACTAGCAGAAAAACCACCTTTTAAATTCAAAAGCTTCTTGGGATGCCAACATGTCTTGTAGACACCCACACATCACACTCACATCTTGATGTAGGAGCATCTAGCGGTGTAGAGCAATCTTGCATCACCCAAAAAAATTGTTTTCTTTATTTTATTTAGTTTTTTTGAGTCCCATGATGGCACTTAAGGAGCTTAAGACTGTAAGGCGTCAGAAATAGCAAAAAACAGGCACTTACTATTTTTAGTAAGTCAGCCAAAACAAGCTTGTATGGACGTGAAATTTTACCCCAAGGAGCAAAGCTGAAAAATATCTCCAGTCATGAAAGAATCACCTCAATACCCTACACGGTTTGGGAGAAATTAAATTTTATGTCCCAGGAAATTTCTCCAATGCAACTTCAAATTTAGATATAAAACTTTAGAGGCCCCAAAACAGCTCAAAAAGTAGTCGAACCGACCTATGGTGGGTTCAAGTGTTGTAGAGCTCGTCGAGAGCTTTCCGACGATATCCAATAATAGTGAATCAGACACCCAGATCAAAAGTTATGGCCCCGCGAAGTTAGTCCTCTAAAAAGTGAATTTCATAAAAGTTTCTTCCTAGGCCAGAAATCATTCGGCAGGACTTTTAGAGTCAAAACAAAAGGGGAAATTTGATCTTTCTAGAACATTGTAGGGTGGTTATTGGGGAAAATAAAAAGGGTTAAGTGGGGGTTGTAGAAGGTGGCCCTGATAGTGCAGATTATGGCTCCAAATAGTAGATTTTCTTTTATGAGTTGATTTTGTTGTAATGAATCAAGCCCATGAGGTTGTAGCATGTAAGCTTTGAACCTGTAATTTCATTTTCTGAAAATAATTGAAAGTGAGTCATTTTTTTGTCTCGCATTTTGTGTGTTGATATTTTTCATTGTGGTTTATGTGGGTTTTGGGCGGTGTAGCCCTCATCACATCTTGATGTTTTTTATATAATTTTACCCGTGTCCAAAACAAAGGTTAGAAAGACATTGCATTCCAAAGTTTGGACAAACTTTGGTGTACGGAAAAAGGGCAAAGCTTAGGCTTAAGAAGACCTAAAATATGCTATGGAAAAAAGCATTGAAATAGATTCAAAACACAAAGTCCAATTATATGAGCACACAATATTTTACACTACAAAGTATTATAAAAATTAAATAATCCTTAGTTTGACTATTCAAAATTATATTATTAAAATTTTGAACCTAATTTGTAAGTTTTCATAATGAATTTGTACATTTATAATTAAACTAATCCATAACACTTTAAGACAAAATAATTTTGTAAAATATGTAACACTAATAAAATTGAAGAAAGTCATTTACTTTTAACAATATAAAAAATAACTTTACCACAATGTAAATCAACTTCTTACCATAAAGACCTAACTTCCACAAACTAAAACTTGCCAAATATTTTTCATTCTATCATAATCAACTATAAAAATAAAATTGTAAAAAATATTTACTATCACTCTTATATTTATATAAATTTAAATATTTTCTTATTGACTTAATTATATTTTATTTAAATGTTTTAATAGTTAAAAGTCAATTGTTTATGTTTAGTAATCTAAAGAATGTGGAAAATAAAAATACATCAATAGAAGATACATTTAATAAGACTTAAAATAATTTTGAATGAGAAAAATTATTAAGAAAAAATTTGTTGGTTTGTTGTAATGATATAATAGTTCATTAATTTGATATAGATACAATTATATTTTGATTTCAAAGTATGTATTATTTAAAAAAATAAATAAAAATAACAATTAAAAAATACTATTTTATGATGTCTTTTAGAATTCAGCTATAGAATTTTTTAGTTAAATTTACTTATTCATATTTTATGGGTAGTGGATTAAATTAACTTATCTTTTATGTGGACAAATATTTTGTTTAGTACTCATTACATATAAGTGATGTTTACAAGGGCAAAGAATTATGACTTTTTGAGACGTCACTTATCATAGTGATACTCCACCTCAGGCACATTTAATTATAGAATTTCCCTCAAGATCAAACAAATAGGATAACAAGTTAAGTGGGCTTCATCTTGAAAGAAACTTCATGATCAAACGCACTTGAGTTGTCACAATACCAAAGAACTAGCAAAAAACCCACCTTTTAAATTCAAAAGCTTCTAGGATGCTAACATGTCTTGTAGACACCCAGACATCACACTCACATCTTGATGGTTTTTTATATAATTTTATACATGTCCAAAATAAAGGTTAGAAAGACATTGCATTCCAAAATCTGGATAAAATTTGGTGTAAGGAAATAGGGCAAGGCTTAGGCTTAAGAAGACCTAGAATATGCTATGGAAACAAACATTGAAATAGATTCAAAACACAAAATCAAATTATATGAGCACCAATGTTTTACACTACAAAGTATTATAAAAATTAAATAAGCCTTAGTTTGACTATTCAAAATTATATTATTAAAATTTTGAACTAATTTTTAAGTTTTCATAATGATTTGTACATTTATAATTAAGCTAATCCATAACTTAAGGACAATGATTTTGTAAAATATAAAACACTAATAAAATTGAAGAAAGTCATTTACTTTTAACAATATGAAACCAAGAGTTGCAGACTAGCGAAGTTCCTGCCAAAATGTTTAAGAATAGTTCTATTTTAATTTGTTGTGTGCTAAGTTTTAGATTTTGAAATTTGTCATATTTATTCTATTTGACGAGTATGAAATTTGTATAGTCTATAGCCAGGGCTAAAAACTCATGGTATTTTAACGAAGACCATGCCTTTTCTATAGTGCCCCTCCATTCTCACTTGGGATATGTAGGTAGTCTGGCTAAGGAATCAGAAGAGGAAAATAGGACAAGAGCTTCTAATGGTACTTTTGTGGGTATGATATTACATTATGGTTGCATTTAATTGGTGATGCTTTTATATAGATGCAGTATTATGTTGTGATGTAGTCGATTAGTAATTGTTTCATGATGATATGAGGCGATCTGTGTATCTTAGTGATGTTATTTTATATTTGATGTTGTAGTTGCTAATGTGGTTATGGTGAGGGGATGGTGTAGCATCACTCGTTCACGAGCGCCTTGCTACGATGTGATTCCTTCTCACGAGGTACTTGTATTTAAATATATATATTGTGCACAATGTTGGTTGTATGCAGGATTATAGGAACTAAGCCTCGATTCCACCTGCTTTGTCAAGACAGGGTGAGCATTATAAAAGCCCAATGGGCATGATGTTGAAACAAAGATGACAAGGAAGTTTCCTCATTCAAGTCTGTCATTCCCATTGTTGTGTCTGGCAATGTCGATCGTTATGACCTTGTCTTCGTTTCAGTATTACTTTGTGTTGGTCATTTATTTTTAATCTTGTCTATGTGTTGTTTTAGTTGATGACTTTGTTTGATGTTTCTTTGGTAGAATAATAATAAATAGTTGGAAGAATATTGCTAAATTATTTATTAAATTTGAATTCCTTAGGATGGATAAATTAAATGTGGTTATTTAATTAAAGGCAAGTAAATAAATAAACTATGGAAATATTATTGTTTATAATTGTAAATAGTCATTTTATAAAATAAAATAATATAATTAAATGATTTAATTGTTAAGTATTAATTTAGTGATTTAATTGTTAAAAAGTAAGTTTAAAATAAATATTAGAAATAAAGAGTTTTATTAATAAATTAAGAGATAATTATGAGTTTTAAAATTAAATTTAGTTTCATTAAATTTTAAAAGTTGCTAAATTAAATGTTGTTTATTTAAAACAAAAGATAAATAAATAAATTATGCAAATAACATTAATTATAATTTTAAAATTTTCATTTTGGAAAATGGGAAAATCTAAATTAGTAATTTGATGTAATTAGTAGGTTGAGGATAAATATTGAAATAAAGAGATTTTTTATTAATTAATTATGTGTCAACTATGAGTTTTGAATTTAATAAAGTAGAAATTAAAGATTTTATTCAAAATAGAAAAATCAAGGAAAGAATAAAAAGAACGAATGCATGTTCAGTTTATTTTCAAAAACTAAAGAGGAAATGGAAAATTACTATTTTGTTTGATTTTTGGTTTTCGAAAACAGAAAGAGTTCTTTATTTTTAATAAGAAAGAATAAGAAGTTTTCATCCATGGATAATTTTTACAGAAGCTTCAAAAAAATACTTTGTTCTTAAAACTTGGAGCCTCTTTTACTTCTCTCGGTAAAAACCCACTTCATACAGAAACCAGATTGTAGGAAATTTTTGAAAAGTTGTGTGGAAAGAAGAATAGATTCGTGAAAGGCTGTGTGGAAAGAGCAAGAGAAGAGCTTTTCCATTTCGTATGAAGCATAGGACTCCAAGTTCTTGATCATTCTCTATTTTAATGATTGTTCAAACTTGTTCGTTAAAATCAGTATTGTCTTGGTGATCTTATTTAGAAGATTCGTTTTGTTTTGTGTTGGAAATTGGGTATCTCTTGAAAGAAATTATTGTTATTGTTTTGAAGAAAATTATATTTTGTATGTCTACATTTTATTTAAAGGAAATTTTGTTGTTCCTCTTGAATATATATATATATATATATATATATAGTGAACCTAGATCCTAAACCTGCAAGAACACAATAAACAAACAACAAATTAGATTCCAATGCAAGCTAGAATGTAGATTCCTCAAGAAATCCATTTATCAATGCTCAAAATAGGAAAGATGAAAGCAATACAATGAGAAATCAATAAGAGAGATTAAATCCTATGAAAGCAATGTAAATTCTTGATCTCTTGAGGGAATTGGTGCCAATTTGATGTGAAAATTGGCCCTTTCCCAACTCCAATGCTAGCTTTGATGATTTGATGAAGATTGTGATCCACTTTGATGAAGAGTGATGTGTGCTTCAAGACAAAAATCTGCATAACCTAGCTACAAATTCAAAAATATGGATGAAGATTGCTAAATATTTAAGCATAGTAAGTTTACTCAAATGGTGGATGATAAAATGAGGACATTAGCCTCTTCTTATAGAAAAGAAGGATTAAAGAATGAGAGATAGGATGAATGTGGGACTAAATTTCATCCAATGGAAAAGTGTCACTTGTCAACATTTGAATGGACCAAGGATGTGCAAGTTTTGATCAATGTGCCAATAAATGCCAATATTTGAATTTTGAAATTGTTGAAATGACATGTAAGAGGGAAAGAAGGTGCATTGAATGCCACTTGGCTCAAGGAAAAAGGACTTTGCAAATGGAGTAAATGCTTTGTTGGAAGGACAAAGTCCACTTGGATTTTGAATTCAAACTTGAGGAATATTCCTTGAAAGATGCCTTGTTGAAGAAAATAGAGATTTAATAAATCAAATAACTCTATTTTCATGTGCAAGTTGCAAAAGATGGAGGATGGGACATGAGAAGAGATTAAATTAATCAAGGTTAATTAATTTAATGAGGGATTAAATGATGTGACCTATTTGACTTAAATTTATGGATTGATTTAAATCAAATATGAGAAGAATGTGATAAAGGATTAATTAAATAAGGACTTTTGATTTATTTAATTAAAAGAGATAATGTTAGATTAAACTAAATAAGGTTTTAATTTATTTAATTTAATAGATAGACTTTAGAGATTTAATCAAATAAAATTAATTATTTAATTAAATAGGGATAATTAGATCATACTGGTTAATTTAATTATCGAGAAAGGATGACTTAATTAGATAACTGATTTATTTAATTAAGAGAGGAATATTAATGAATTTAATCAAATGAAGGTATTTGATTAAATGGTTAGACCAAGGATGATTCAGGATGAAGCGATGTTAGTGGTTAGGATCAGATGTCCAATGTCAATTAGTACATTTTACGTGTCTACATATATATATATATAAATACATATATAAATTTAAAGTGTCTTGTATAGACTAGAACTATATTTACAGTGGCAGTGGAATGAGGCAGGGACGGTTGGGTCGTACTCCACCTTCCCACATCCTTTCCATGCCAAAATCTCCTTGTATTGAGGCTACGTAGTAGCCAAGCACTGGCTGCACACAGCAGTCCAAGTGACTATTGTGCGCAACAGTCACAAGGACTGTTGTGCGCAGCCCATTAAGGTCGTAGTCTCCCTACATAAGGTCGTTGCGTTAGCAAATAAATTTTACAAGGACTGTTGTGCGCAGCCCATTAAGGTCGTAGTCTCCCTACATAAGGTCGTTGCGTTAGCAAATAAATTTTAGTTGGTTTTTCCTTGTGCTTTATAAACTTTGTTTTACTATATATATATATAGCAAGCAATGCGTTGCACACTATAGTGATCCATACATACATATATATATATATATATATATATATATATATATATATATATATATATGTATATATATATATATATATATATATATATATATATATATATATATATACATATGTACATATGTATACATATATGCATATGTATGCACATATATGCATGTGTACATATATATACATATATATATATATATATATATGTATACATATAATACATATATATACATATATATGTACATATATATTACATATATATATACTATATCTCTATACATATATATATATATATATATATATATATATATATATATATATATATATACATATGTATATGTATATATACATACATATATATATACATACATATATGTATATACATATATATATCTATATATATCTATATATATGTATATACATATATATATATATCTATATATATCTATATATATACATATATATGTGTATATATATATATACATATATATGTGGATCATTGTAGTGTGCACCAGAATGTAAATTAATTTAAAATGACTTTGTGCATTTCCCTGAATTGTAAATAGATATAAATATATATATATATGAATATATAGAATGATTTGGTTTCCCTACTTGAATATATATATATATATGCGGATCATTGTAGTGTGCACCAGAATGTAAATTAATTTAAAATGACTTTGTGCATTTCCCTGAATTGTAAATAGATATAAATATATATATATATATATATGATTTATTATGTAGATATATATATATATATATATATATATATAGAATGATTTGGTTTCCCTACTTGAATATAGGTTATAAATGATTAATTGAAAAAGGCAAGTTCATGTAATGTCCTTATTGCAAAAATGTTATTATCATGAGATTGAATTAATTACATGGTTAGTTTACAAATGGAAAGAAGCAATTTTTAGTACTTAGGAAATTTGATTTCCTCAAGATAATTGTATGTTTAAAAATAGAGTTATTACATAGCTTTTTAGTCAATTTGTGTTTGATGCTTTAAAGGATATATTGTTATAGTTGTCCTTAAAGTTGAATTTTTTTTATGATTCCCTTGTGCAATTTCTTTTGGCTTAGAATTGATGTGTAGGCATGTGGGAACCCTCTATGTCATAGTACCCCGTTAGGAGTTGAGGTTAATTTTTCTTTTAGATTTCCAGAGGCAACAGGCAGTTGATGAATAATAAATTTATCATTTGATTTGATATTTGGCAAAGTCTAACTATAATTGCAGTTAGTTCTTATGCATGGGTTGTACCTATTTTAATGAGTATCTATGAATGTGATTGTTGGTGGGATGGTTAATGCCTCGCATGTACAACAGTTGAGATTTAATGTGCTTGGTGATTTATTGGTGTTATGTTTTGTGTGGTTTATTGTTGTTCTATTTTGGAATCTATTGATGTTGTGTTTGTCTATGTATTTCCATGTCACTCTTGTTTGGTGTTAGTCTTGTTGTTGACTATTAGACATCCTTGGTCGAGGGTTCTTCCTTGTCATCTCCAAGCACAAGGGGGTGGGTTTTTCTAAAACTCACGTGGTCGGGTGGAATGTGCTATGCACTCCATTAGGTTCCCCACCAGCGTTCGTACAGTGCAGTTTCTTCCAGATAGAGCCTGATCCAGAGATTCTTTTGTAGCCATATGTTTATGTTGTACTTCAATTATGCTCTTGTATGGATGTATTACTCCCACATGTGTAGGGAAGTTTATGATGTAAACTCATGAATATGATTCATGTATTGTGTTGGAAGTAGATGTAAAGTATAAATGTATCATTGTAATCATGAGATAAAAGATAGTGGTTATCGTCTTATAAGCATGTTGTATATATATGTGTATGGTTATTATGTAGAGTTGATCTTGTTCATAATGGTCTATCTCTTGTGTATGCTTCAATGTTATAGTTATGATGGATGAATAGACTTAACTAATGCATTTTGGAATTTTGTTTATCTTTTCGTTATGGGTTAGATTTCATAATGTTACCTCGTGTACCCCAAAGGACTTAGGTGATTAACTTGTATTCATGTAATTGAATCTCATGCAATGGAACTTAATATGCATATAATATATATATTATATATTTTAAAAAAAATGTGCCATAGTTGTTGTCCTTTGATTGTCCTTTGGGGTTTGCACAGCGGGGCATTACATATTCATGAATAATTAGGTAATAAGGATTATAGGTCTCTCAAATGCCTTTTTGATATTCAATGTAAGAAAAATTGAAGGTAATCCAAAAGTGAGAATATCTCCAAAGGCGGAAAAGTTGATTATGACTTGAGAATTAAAAGGGATTAGGACCCTTTCAAGATTTGTAGAACAACACTTTCATTCTAAAAGGGAGCTAATTATTTTTCATTCTAAAAGGGATTAGGACCCTTTCAAAAATCTGCAGAACAACACTTTCATCCACAATGAATAAATGTATTTTTTTAATTATTTAGATTATCAACAAAGAGAAATAATGAATCATTTAGACTAAAATGTAATAATGCTTGAGTAGAAGATAAACTATATGAAAGTTAGCATTTTAATAGTAACTAATACAAGTATTGATGTAGTAGATATATAATTGATATAAAACTATTAACAAATGCATGATGATAGAGTGATCGTTTATGGATGTTGGACAATAATAATCTAGGGGTGATGTCCTTTTATACAAGTGTAAAGAACATAGTTTACACTTTTTTCTCTACAAATTAATGGAATAATGGTAACATTAACATGGTTTTACATAAGCCAATGATTAAATATGAATTTATAAAATAAGTGTTAAGGCCATAAAAATTATCTAAAATTAAGTCAAAAGCACATAAATAATCTTCAATTAAATAAATAAAATACATACTCAAAAATTGATAATCATTTGAATAAAAATAAATGATATTTAAAAATGATAATAAAATATAAGATCAATAAATATACCAAACTAAACCATATATATATACACCAAGTAACAAATGAGAGCAGTATGTAATTTTCACCTCTACACCTCTATTAGAGGTTGTAAGCTCGCCATCAAATTATAATTATAAATTTATGTTGTAGTAGTAAAAAAACACCAATATAACTATAGCCATAAAGGTCATGTAACTGATAATATAGTGGTTTTCAGCAGTGTCTTTTATGTTCTTACAATATGCTCTATTTTGTCAAGATCTAAATACAAAGGTGCACCATATTTCATCAAATCTTTGGAGCTCAACAATACCAAGCGAACAATTGTATTTAATGTTCTATAAATAATAAACTCAATGTCCTAACTAGTTAAAAGTAAACAGTATGCATCTTATATCTTATTTAGCCAGTTTTAAGGTTGTCCATTATTAAATATCTATTAAGACCTCAATCTTATAAAAGCTCCCACAAAAATCTCAATAACATTTATTGAAATATGTCAAGAACCCCTTCTATAAAACCTCGGGTTAATAAATAGAAGCAATGAGATAAAACTAACCTGAACAATAGGTAGAATGAAAGAAATAAAAGTAACTAAAACAAGCTTCAGCATAATCTTTGTTTCATGATCTCCTCATACAGATGACCCATTTAATTTGACCTAGGCATAACTTGGCTTGGGCATTTGTGATGAGATGAAATAACATTTTTCCTTTTGGTGGTTCTATTTTCAGAGACTTCTGCTTTCCTGCACATTGAAAACATTGAAGCAAAAAAGCCTTTCTCTGCCTTGGCTACTCTCCTATTAGACTTTACTTTTCTTGCCAATGACATTTTTTTCTTTCATCTGGTGATAACATTATAATATCTCCATTACTCGGGCTTTTCCAATGAACCTTACATTTTTTTCTCACTATACCCACTTCTTTGCCTTTACAGGATTTTGTGTCTATGGATACTGCTCCTATTTTTCATCAAACCATAGATATGTCAGCCCATCAGTTTAATAGAATTTGACCTAATTTTTTGTTACAAAAATATAAACCAGCTTTTTTTTTAATGCAGTATGTTCATTTTGAAAATGTGATTGCCATTTATAATCCAATCTGACTCCAACTAAAATTTCCTGTAATTAAAAAAAATGGAGATCATACATCCATGATGGATTTTCAGTATAGTGAAGAATTAGTTAGTCGAACACAAAATTCAGTAAAACAAGTTGTCTATATCCTGCAGACGTCAAAAGAAGTATTTTTAAAACATGTAATAAACCCTTGCACATTCCAGTTGTTTTGATCAGAAACATACAATTAATTATGGCACCACTTCGAGTTCAAGGTTTAAGATTCCAGAGTAAATTTAAAGAGAAAAAAAGAATGTGAATGGTTGCAAAATTGTTAATTCTTTTTCATTCTAAAAGGAATTAGGGCCCTTTCAAAAATCTATAGAACAACACTTTCATCTTCAATGAATAAATGATTTTTTGTAATTATTTAGATTATCAACAAAGAGAAATAACTTATGCTAACTCACAAATACCCTTTCTAAATATGATCATAGTCCAGACAATGGATTGAAATAAAAAGGAAAAGAAAAAATGGAGCCCATATAGGTAGCGAGTGAGTAGTCATGGGCCCAAATTCATTCAACAAAGAGGCATATAGGCATATAAATAGTAACAATTTCCATTATAGGAGTTATATTGGATAAAAAAGAGGCATTACTATCTATGCAAGAAACCATTACAAAATTGTTTTATTGGCAACAAAGTTGGCTTGATAGGGGAAAAAAATCACTTATTGAAGTTTATGTGAAAAAAAACTGCCTTGATAGGGAAAAAAAAATCACTTTATTGAAGTTTATGTGAAAAAAAATAAATTCACTTTATTGAAGTTTATGCTTATCCATAATTAAAAGTGGGGGAAAAACTAGGAAAATATTGTTTTCTATCTACCATCCTAAAAATCCATTCATATCGCTAAAAGTTTTAGACCAATAAAATTCATGATAAATAATTTTCAAAATAGTGTTTTGTAATTATAAGTTAATTTTTTTTAAACATATCTTTATTATATATGATGTATTTAACCTAAACAGCTATTTTTAATGCTTATTAGAATACAAATGTAAATGAGATTTAAAAATAAGTCTATTATATGCAAGACTAAATTTACTTTATTGAAAAAAAACAATCGTGAAAAAAAATGTTTAAGCTACAAAAATTTTGCCAATCGACATGCAACATGTATTTATTACATATAATTTTAATAATTATAAAATTTAATGTTTTTTAATTAAATATAAATATTTAAAAATATAAAATTTAAACATATAACAATTTATAAATTATTTAAATTAAATTTAAAATATTGACATTAAATATATAATGATTTATAAAATACTTAAGTTAAAAATATTAACATTAACTTTAACAAAATCGTCTTTATTGTGGCATCCATAGAAATATATTTATGAATAATTTTGTAAATCTTTAAGGTAATTGATTTTGTAGATGTATAAAATAGTTTTATTTCACTTATATGTTTGCAAAAATTTAAAATATGTGACGATCCCAACATTTATTAAACTTCAATAATTTCAATAATGAAGGCAAAATTCCTTATGCTATTTTATTGGAATGATATATATTATACTAAATATTATTTTAATGACCAAAAAAATTTCCTAAAAAACTCATGCAAAAAGTGGATCCAGTAATAAGATGCAATAGTAGATTGGTTTTTTTAATAAATTAACTCACTTTCACTTATATGTTTGCAAAAGTTGAAAATATATGACGAGCCCATCATTTATTAAACTTCAATAATTTCAATAATGAAGGCAAAATTCATTATGCTGATTTGAATCTAGTTAAGATCTGGTGGTGCTTATAGTTCCCTCGCAGGAACTAATAACTTTACCACAATGTAAATCAACTTTTTTCCATAAAGACCTAACTTCCACAAACTAAAACTTCTCAAATACTTTTCTTTCTACCATAATCAAATATAAAAATAAAATTGTAAAGAATATTTAGTATCACTCTTATATTTATATATAAATATAAATATTTTCTTATTGATTTTCTTATTTTTAATTTATAAGTTTTAATAGTTAAAAGTTGATTGTTTATGTTTAGTAATCTAAAGAATGTGGAAAATAAAAATACATCAATAGAAGATACATTTAATAAGACTTAAAAACAATTTTGAATGAGAAAAATTATTAAGAAAATTTTTGTTGGTTTGTTGTAATGATATAATAGTTCATTAATTTGGTATAAATACAATTAGATTTTGATTTCAAAGTATGTATTATTAAAAAATAATAATTAAAAAATACTATTTTATGATGTCTTTTAGAATTCAGTTATAGAATTTTTTAGTTAAGTTTACTTATTCATATTTTATGAGTAGTGGATTAAATTACTTATCTTTTATGTGGACAAATATTCTCTTTAGTACTCATTACATATAAGTGATGTTTAAAAGGGTGAAGAATTATGACTTTTTGAGAGGTCACTTATCATATGATACCCCACCTCACGCACTCTTAATTGTAGAATTTCCATCAAGATCAAACAAATAGGATAAGAAGTTAAGTGGGCTTCATCTTGAAGAAAAC
Source organism: Sequoia sempervirens (assembly GCA_007258455.2). NCBI lineage: Eukaryota > Viridiplantae > Streptophyta > Pinopsida > Cupressales > Cupressaceae > Sequoia > Sequoia sempervirens. The sequence goes on from VDFB02056351.1 coordinate 26,566,594, forward strand.
TCCATGATTAAACACACTTGAGTTGTCATAATACCAAGATAAATGACCTTTTGAAAAATCATGATACTCCACGCTTATGAACGTCAGATAAATGTAATAATTGTTAAGTAAATTATTCATATTCATGAAAAAATATTCATTTGAACTTTGATAAATCAATAATTGTAACGAAAAACTACCTAGTGTCACATCCTTATCATAATAAAACAACCCAATTAACCATGTATTTTAAAATAAATTAAAACTTACCATATTAAGATAATCATTCTTATTAAGAAAAATTTTGTCGGTTTGTTTTAATGATATAATAGTTCATTAATTTGGTATAGATACAATTAGATTTTGATTTTTCAAAGTATGTATTATTTAAAAATTACTAAAAAAATAACTAAAAATTATTATTTTATGATGTCTTTTAGAATTCAGCTATAGAAATTTTTATTTAAATTTACTTATTCATATTTTATAAGTAGTGGATTAAATTTACTTATCTTTTATGCAAACAAATATTCTATTTAGTACTCATTACATTTAAGTGATGTTTACAAGGGCGGAGAATTATGACTTTTTGAGAGGTCACTTATCGTATGATACCCCACCTCACACACTCTTAATTATCGAATTCCCATCAAGATCAAGCAAATAGGATAACAAGTTAAGTGGGATTCATCTTGAAGGAAATTCTATGATTAAACGCACTTGAGTTGTCATAATATCAAGATAAATGACCTCTTAAAAATCATGATACTTCATTCTTATAAATGTCGGATAAATATAATAAATGTTAAGTAAATTATTCATATTCATAAAAAAAAAAAGATTCATTTGAACTTTGATGAATCAATAATTGTAACGAAAAACTACCTAATCTCTCCTTAGAAGTGGCATCCTTATCATAATAAACAACCAGATTAATCATGTATTTTAAAAAAAAATCAAAATTTACCTAATACGACATCCTAATCATAATAAACAACCAAATTAACTATATATATATATATATAACTTAGCTAGCAATATAACTTAGAAAAATATAACAAAAATTACCAATCAAATGTGGAGAAACGTAAAGAAAACAAAAGGAATGAAATCCAAGAACAAAGGTTTAAGAATGATTATATGAGAAATTAAAAAATGAATATATTATTGTAAATTGTAAACGTAGAAAGGAATATCATTCAATCTCATCATAAATGATAAGACAAGGCACTTTAGGTGGAAAGAAAGAAAGAAAATATTATTTAATCCACACCACTTTTTCATATAGTCAACAACTTTAATAAGATTTAAAATATGTGTAAAGGCGATCCACGTAATGAGTAACCGCCCATCCACGCATCTCAACTTCTTCGAATATTTTACTACGTTGACTTCTTTTAATTATAAATATTAAGATAATCATAACCCTTTTTGCATTTACCTCAAAAGTTCTTACAACTACCAAATGGACTCTATGGGCATGTTCATTATTATATAATTTTATTAGAGATATGTTTTTAATAGGTAAGGTAAGAATAATTATATAATATATTAAAGTAGTAGGTAAATAATTAGAATTAGAAT
>VDFB02056351.1:26568256-26726294 GCA_007258455.2 Sequoia sempervirens
ACTTCAATATCATTTTTCATTTGAGAGACATTAAAATTTCAATTTTTGAAAAATCCTATTAAAATATTCAAAGTCAATTTTGATTTACTTAGAGGCTCTAGATGGGCCTAAAAATTGGAAAAAAATGAAAGTAGTATACCTTTACTTACTACTTTCTAAAGGTGCGCCTTCTCAAGAGCTTTCCAAAAAGGTATTATAATTGAAAATCTGATGGTTGGATCAAAAATTATGACCCCACGAAGTTATACTACCAAAATTAATAAAATTTTAAAATATCTTCTTGAAGAAGTTACACTTTCCAAAAGATTCTAGGAAGGTTACACCTTCCAAATAAAGGATGTGAATGGGGGTTCCAGAGGAGAGGGCAAAGTAGTGTAGATGGTGGCTCCAATTTGCATATTTGTAAATTTATGAAATAAGATAGCCCATGTGATGGAAATTGTAATGTTGTAATTTCATTTTCATTTCAGTCATAATAGAAAATCTTTGCTTCCTTCTTGCATTTTGTTTGTGCAATTCTTTGTTGTTGTTGTGAGTTTCAAATTGTAAGGGGAGTTCCCTTCATCAAGTGGTATCAGAGCAAAATTTCTTGAGTGTGTAGATCAATTTCCAAACATGAGGCAATCTACACTAGGACTTGTGGTTGTGGGTCTATGAAAAAAGATGACTCCATGAAGAAATCATGGTGGAGAAATGTTGGGGTAATAGAAGAGGGTTTTAGATCCCTCTAGAGATAAGTTCAAGCACTGCAAGAGGAGCTGTGTAGAGGAATTGATGTTAGAAGAAGAGATGAAAGTGAAGATAGGCTGAAAATGAAGAGCCATTTGGAGAAGAAGCATAGGATGTAATGGATCCTGAAGAAGTCAAACTAATTAGGACCATTTCCAAGATTGGAAAGAGGTCGAAGACAAAATTTTCTAATTTTTCTAGAAACTTGAATCCAGAGGAGTTGATCGATTGGGTCAATGATATGGAAGAGTATTTTGAGTATAAGGAAATAGAAGATCCAGATAGGGTCGAATTTGCAAAGGACAAGCTAAAAGGCCATGCTAGCATATGATGGAAAGAAGTCTAGTTGGAGAGAAACTAAAGAGAAAAAGAGAAAATAATGAGATGGGATTGGATGGTGGAAAAATTGAAGAGACAATTCATTCTTGTGGACTATGAGCTATATTTTTTGAAGAATATGCAAGGGTTGAAACAAGCGAGAAAATATGTTAAGGATTATCCAAAATAATTCTACCGAGTCCTAATCAGAACAAACCATTCTAAGGCCAACAAGGAGAAAGTTCCATGTTACATAAATGGGTCAAAGCTAAGTATTCAAGAAGAGTTGAGTTTGGTGAGGATGACCATGATTGAAGATGCATATCAGTTTTCACTAAAGGTGGAAAAGAAGCTAAATAAAAGGTTCGATCGAGCAAGAAAAGGGGTGGACATCATGGTGGAAAGACTAGTGGACGGTCATATGGAGGCCAAAGTGAAGATCAAAAGAAGATTAAAGGATATAGTAAGACTCAAAACCAAAAGGGAGATAATACCTACCATCCTTGAGATCAAAATAATGGAGACCAAAGAGGAAGAGGAAGATCTAGACAAGGACCAGGAAGAGGAGGCTTTCATGGAACCTATTTTCAATACAGAGAAGAACATAGAGCCTACAAGTGTCCTCAACATCAAGGGAGGACAAATAGAAGGCTTGAAGGTAATGCTCGAGTTTCCCATGTAGATGAAGATGCTTAGTGTTTACGTTTTGAAGACACTAAAAGAGGAGAATCCCTTGTTGTCAGAAAAGCTATGTTGAATGAGAAGGAACCGGATCAAAGAAATAAACTATTCTGCACTTGATGCAAGTGTTAAGGTAAATTTTGTAATGTTATCATTGATGGAGGTAGCATTGATAATCTTGTTTCAAAGGAAATAGTTACTAAATTGTAGTTAGAGAGGAGAAGGCATCTAAATCATTATTGAATCAAATTTTTGCAGAAGGAACATAGGGATTTGGTCAATGAGTAATTTTTTGTAAATTTTAAGATTGGTAACTATCAGGATGAGGTTTTGTGTGATATTATACGTATGGATGTTTGTCACATGTTGTTAGGTAGACCATGGTAGTTTGATTGACGAGTGGTGCATGATGGACATGCCATCACCTATTCCTTGACAAAGAATGGTGTTCATCATAAGTTGAAACCCCTGAAGGAGATAGAAGAAAAGGTATGTAGTAATGCAAGGATTTATTTGGTTGATGGAAGAAAGTTACTAGAAGGTATGAGACATGAGCATATGTGTTTCAAATTGATCCCTAGATTTGACAACGAAGATACTAATGAGGTACCTGTAGAGGTTTCAATTTTTTTGAATGAGTTTTAGGATATTGTTTCTGATAATGTGCTTGAAGGTTTGCCTCTAGTAAGGAAGATTAGCCACTAGATGGACCTAATTCTTGGAGCTAGTTGTTTTCTAAATATAGAGTGAGGAGTTGAATAGACAAGTCAAAGAGTTGTTGTGAAAGGAATTGATCAAAGAGAGTTTGATTCCATGTGTAGTACCTGTAGTACTAGCATCAAAGAAGGATGGCGAATGACAGATGTGTACAGATTCCAGAGCCATCAACAAGATCACCATCAAGTATAGATTTCCCTTTCCAAGGATGGATGACAACATGGATTGTTTGAGTGGAGATGAGTACTTCATGTTGTGCCCTCGGCACACATGCCCCGTTTCGAATGGGGACCCTCTTTTCTTTTGCCTTGTCGGGACCCTCTTTTCTTTTGCCTTGTCGAGTCATTTTTTGTCATCGCCTTGTTTTGCGTGCCTTATTTTTTTGATACCTCAGATGGTCAATGTTGCTTCAAAGCCTCACCTTAAGTTGACTGTACCTTCCCCTTTTTAATTTTGTTAGGTTCTGGTGCCTTGCAGAGTCTCTCTGGAAGTCTGCCCCTACCAACGGCCCCGAGCCCGGCCGTTCGGGTTTCCCTTGCCAGGTTTCCCCGTTGCGCCCGCCATCCCCAACAGTGATTGGGTCGCATCCTCCCAGCCCCCGGGGCCCGGACCCCTATTTTTCATCTGTTAAAACTGTGAAAATCTTGACGGCTGCCAAACCCTCCAGGCCTGGGACTCCGGAGTTCCGCTCTTGGGGTTCCATGAGTGTTTGGCTGTTCCTCACGATGAACCTCTTGTGGAGTTTTTCCTTCTAGACCCCAACCTCCCCTTTGCCACTAGTGAATATCCAAGAGGAACCTATCAAAAAGCCACTGTCCTGCGCCCTCCCGGTTGCCAGACCCCGGGTCTCCCGCCGCCATCAGTGAATTCAAATTCACCAACTTCCTTGCCTCACTGTACCTGCATTTAGTGAGGCCATTAATGGTGATTGGGGTATAAATAGAAGGTTCATTCCTGTCATTTTCACTTGATAGAGCGGCAGAGAGTGATCAGAGCCTGCTAGAGGAGCCCACCGTCTTCGAGACCTTCACGCTCATCACTCTCACCATCATCTATTCAATCGTAAGTGGATCCCACACCTCCCCTCATCGAGTGTTCGAGGTAGGTTCTCCATTCACCCTCCTGAGCATTGTTTTCATGATTTCTAAGGATTTAAATGAATAACAAGCATCAAAATGGCATGTGAACAATAAAATATGGCACCATGAAGAAAACCCATGTCATCGAAAGTTGAGTAAACCAAAACAGCATCCTCTTGACCAATTCAGAGCTTTATCTCTGCGCAATCATTCTTCGCAGGGGCATTCATGACCCTCGGGCTTGGACACTCCCCTTGCCAGTGATGACTTAGCAAAATAGATGACCAAATAGCTTTTGGGTCTCTCGGGCCTGGGTATCTGGGATTTTGCTCCCGGGATTCTCCCCCTCGTCCTCCATCAGGGAGACATTTATCTCTCGTCGAAGGCTCCCTCTACACTACCCTGAGACCCATCATCTTCGGCAAGACATTATGCCTTTGCCAGGACATTGCGATAATATTATTTTCTTTTGGTGAGTGCATGACATCCTTTCATCGCCCGGGTCCCGGGTTTCCTTTCACCATTTGGAAAATTCTGTTGAACCTTGAACGACCTTGACCATATTAGGCTTCACCCTCTGGAGCTCTGTCCCATGATCACCGTTTCAAAAAGAAATCCCTCCCAGCCTTCCATCCGCAAGGCTCTAGCTTTTCCATTGCTGTAAACATGAGATGAGAAAATTTGATGGCCGATACCATCTTCGGGCCCAATCCGCACCTTGACAGTTGGCAGGACATTTGAATGTCTGCGAGACCTTTCTCTGAGATGGATTTTCAAAATGACTGAAACTTCTGGTTGCCAAGACAAAAGAAGACTCTCACCAAGATGCATAATCCACTTTACCCGCTTCGCTATAGCTTTCAGATATCGGGGAGACCCTATGTCGATCATACAATGTTTCACCGAGGGCACCCACTTATTCACATGTTGCTGTAACAGCCCCATTATCATGCCGATAGGGCAACTTCATCATTCCATTTGGTGAGACCCCGAGCACCTCGCCAAGACTATACACTGAAATGAATAAGCTACACTGAGCAGTTATGTTTTGTTCTATTTACTTTCGCCAAGACATTTTGGGTTTCTTACCAATAGAGACCTCATCGTGATATCAGCGAGACATAATGATGTCGGGGAAACCTCATGTAGAGTGCTCTTGTTTTACCGAAAGCCACCCTGAGCTAGCCCTTTGTTCGCTAAGACTTGTGATCGTTGAGACATCAAGGGAATACTCAGTGGGTTCCAAGAGTTTATAGAAAAGTGCACAAGAGATCAACTCAGCTTGGGCGCCCAAATGAATTTCCGCAATCTCTTGTTGCCAAAGTGGTGCAGGATTCACAATGCTGCCCACTCCAAGTTTGACTATTGCTTATGTTAAACAGCAGTCGAACATGTTAAAAAATCAGCTACTCCTCGGATGGGAACACCAAAAGAAGTACCGACAGAATTGCTAGCAACACCGTGCCTTGAGCTAGGAAATTCCCCTAGGCTCACAGAGCCAATGAACTAGCTTAAAGGGAGCAGAAACTTAATTGGACCTGGAGATAAAGAACTTTCCATGTGTTGGACGCTCTGATTTGATGGATCCAAGTCCAAGAAAGGATCCGGAGCTGGGTTCAAACTCATTAGTCCAACGGGTAAGACCTTTCTTGCTGCCCATAGATTACAGTTTTATTGCACCAATAATGTAGTAGAGTATGAGGCCTTGGTTCATGGCCTTCTCATGACCTTGAAGAAAAATGTCAAAATGCTGCAAGTTTTTGGGGATTCTGAGCTCGTAGTTAAACAAGTTAGGAAGTTGTATTCTTACCATAATAGGAGGCTTGCCAACTATAGGCACAGGGTTTGGGATCTCTTGGAGGGCTTAGATGCATTCAATATACAATTGATCCCTCATGCTCAGAATCGTACAACTGATGCTCTGGCTCAAGCAGCCAGCACTTTGCAACCCCTCTCTTTATCTGGGCTCAAGAAATTTATAGTTGAGCTAACCTCTACGCCATCGGTCCTAGATAATGTTACCCACTTGCAGGTCTTCAATGATGACAAACATATTCTAGAATTCATCACAAGTTCTGATGTCTTCGCGGCCCAAATAATTGATGAAGCTGATCCGCAGGAAGCTGAATTGGACATAGAGGGGGTTATTAACCTAAAAACCAATACAATTCCCCGGGGCATGGTTCAGTTGGAACGTATATTTGACTTGGACTAGATTAAAGACCAGAACTAGCAAACAAAGGAGGCAATAAGCAGCCAGTGCGATGCCTACAACCTCGGGACAACTTAGGAGATCAAGAATGTTTCTATCGGCAAAGTATGCACACCTGAGGAAAAGAAGGGAATCATGGATGCGTTGTAGAAGTACCATGATGTGGTGGCTTGGAGCTATGAGGATTTAAAGACGTATGACACATCCATCATCATGCACACCATCCCTCTCAAGACAAAAGTGAGGCCATTCCGCCAACAACAGCGCCCTATCAATGCCTTGTTGGAACCCATTGTTTATAAAGAAGTGCAAAAGTTGCTCTCGGCAAGAATTATTTTTTTGATTAGACACTCTACGTGGGTGGCCAACTTGGTCCCAGTCAGAAAAAAGAATGGGGAGATCAGATTGTGTGTAGATTTCCGCAATTTGAACTGCGCCTCGGAGAAAGACAATTATCTGGTGCCTTCACTAGATGAGGTGTTGCAGATCGTCAATGGCTTCCAAATGATGTCTTTCCTTGATGGATACTCCTAGTATAACCAGGTAATGGTACAGTATGAAGATCGTCATAAAACGATCACCACTAAGTGGGGGACGTTCGCGTACAGGAGGATGCCTTTTGGGCTCATCAACGCCGATGCTACCTTCCAACGTGCCATGGATATCACCTTCAAGGACCTGATTGATAAGTGCATAATCATCTACATGGATGACTTGACCATATTTTCTAAAAGGCGGGGCGATCATGTTTCTGATTTATGCAAGGTATTTCAAAGGTGCAGGGAGTTCAGGGTTTCCCTTAACCCCAAGAAGTGCATTTTTTGAGTGACTGAAGGTAGATTGCTCGGGCACATCATTTTAGAACAGGGAATCTCTATAGACCCTGAATGTATCGAGTCCTTACTCAAAATCCCGCCCCCAGGCAGCAAGAAGGAATTAAAATCCTTCTTTGGAAAGATCAACTTCATCAAGAAATTCATCATGGGTTTCACAGAGATTGTTAAACCTTTCAATGCTATGTTGAAACAGGATGCCAAAGTTGAGTGGACTCCCGATGCCAAACAAGCCTTCGAAGAAATTAAACAGGCCATTGCCAAGGCGCCTATGTCAGTCTGGATTATCTAAAGCCTTTCTACATCTACTCGTTCGCTTCAGAGCATTCTTGTGCTAGCATCCTGACTCAAAAAGATGATGAAGGAAATGAACACCCTATCACCTTCATGAGCACCCCCCTAAAGGATGCTTAATTACGATACCACAACATAGAAAAACAGGCATATGCTCTCGTTAGAGGGGTGAAGAAATTTCAGCACTACATCCTGCACAATAAGGTGTTTGCCATTGTCCTCGACCCAGCAGTAAAAACACTGCTCATGCAAAATGAATTGGGTGAACGGAGAGCCAAATGGGTCACCCTGCTCCAAGAGTATGACATGGAGATCCAACCAATGAAGCTGGTGAGAGGACAAGCACTTACCCGCACAATTACCAAAGCAGCAGCATGGGCTGGACCCGAACTCACTGTGCAGTAGTACCAGCTTGAGGATGTTTCTCCAGGAGAATGGTACGAGAATGTTGTCTATTATTTGTTGAACCATAAGTGTCCACCACACCTGCAAGGAGTCCAAAATCAGGCCCTTAGATTGAAAAGTAATGGCTACATGCTACAAGGTTCCATTCTCTACAAGAAGAATCATGAAGACATTTACTTAAGGTGCCTAGGTAAAGAGGAAGTAGGCCGAGTCTTAAAAGAGTTCCATAACAAATTTGGCACGGGCCATCGATCTGGTTCTTCTACGGTACATCAGATATTGTGAGCAGGATATTATTGGCCAACTCTCTTCAAAGATGCTCATTGTCATGTTTTGCTCATGTCACACATGCCGCACATGCACCGTGGAGAAGAATGTTGTTGTCCAACGCTTGTGCTGGAGGTAAGGCCGCTCGCGCAATGGGGTCTTGATTTCACCCGTCCGGTAAGTTTCCTTCGTCATCCGTAGAGACACGTACATTCTTACCACTACTAATTATTGTACTAGATGGATAGAAGCAATCGTATGTAAGCAATGCACAACTAAAGTAGTTACTAATTTTTAGAAAGTTTCATTTTAAATCACTTTGGTTGTCCTTATGCTTTGGTATGTGACAATGGACTTGCTTTTGCCTCATTAAAATTTGCTAGTTGGGCATTTGACTACGGGATCGCCCTTAAGTTTTCATCCAATTACTACCCCCAAGGAAATGGCCTCACTGAATCTACAAATAAAAACCTGATTACCGTAATCAAAAAACTGCTAGATAGGAATCCTAAGGACTGGCATACCCAGCCTGTTTCACCCTTTGGGCTGATCACACTCGCCATAAGGCTGCCCTTGGCGATTCCCCATTCCACCTCGTTTATGGCCTAGAACCCATATTTCCTATCCATCTAAAGATTCCTACTCTTCAGTTTATCAACGAACTTTTATGAGGGAGGAGATCATAGGGAAGCTCGGTTAGTTGAGCTTTTGCATTTAGAGGAAGTCTGAGACCGTGCAATAGAAAATTTCCCAAACATCAGGGTGTAGTTAAGAGATGGTTCGACCGGCCGAAGTCAAGATTAAGGGCTTTAGGATTGCTGATCTGGTCTTGTATTGGGACACGCACCCACTTAAAAGAAAGGGGGACACAACAAATTTGACAACCTCTGGCTTGGCCTCTTTCAAATAGCTGAGATTTTGGGAGACAATGCTTCTGCCTAAAGACCCTAACTGGTGAGAATGTCATGTTGCCAATCAACGGGAAACACTTGAAGAATTATTTCTAGGCTTGAGCTCTTCCAAGCTCTTCTTTGTAAATATTTGTATATAGGTTAGAGTAGATTGCTCTTTTTCTGTTTTGCTTCCGGCTTTCTGTCTTGCGTCACTCTTTTGCTTCTGTTTCCCGGCTGTTTTGTTTCAAAAGGATGTTCCCCACCCCTTAGCGATGGTCGTGCTTGCTCGACGAACGATTTGCTTTGCTAACCGTCCTTAGTGTTCTTCGGCTAAACATTTACTCTCGACTCTCCTTCTCTAAAGAACACCCATGAATGAGTTCTGTGTTTGAACTCTGCTTAGAACTTGACCCTTGGCTGGATCTCTATTTATGCACATCTCAGATCTCGCACAAAACATATTATAATCATTTCTAAAGGACTGTACTATGGTTGCTGTGACACCCAAGTAAGTGAAAAATCTTGAGCCTGCTCCAGTGACCACTGTGGTCCCAAACCCATTGTAGGCATCAGTGCTTACCCGATCAAGCAAAATGATAAAGGAGAAAAGGTATATTTAAAGAAATATGAAAATGAAGGAAAAATGAATTCTAGAAAAATAAATGATCGTATGGGTGTGCGGATAACTCTACCGGGGCTATGGATGCCCGCCCGGTAGTAGAGCAATATCCGTGGGATTGCAGCGACAACTCCGTCAGGGCTATGGACGCCTGACTGGCAGCGGAGCAATGTCCAGGTTATTTTTGGTGTTAGACGATTTATGTAACTTGCTTGGTTGGATTAGCAACCCTTGGTCAGTAGCCTACAGAAAGGAATGAATTCACTACACACACTTCTGAGATGTCCTATAAATTGACCCAATTAAGGATCTCGTTCTCCCAGATTCACCTTTGGAAGCCACTCCTAGTTTGCGAAACCAGAGATTCTGGGTCCCGAATAAATAATTATCCTTAGAATGCTCGGGAGTGTTCCCCAGCGGAGTCGCCATTTGTTGTGCCCTCAACACACATGCCCCGTTTCGAACGGGGACCCTCTTTTCTTTTGCCTTGTCGGGTCATTTTTATCGTCGCCTTATTTTGTGTGCCTCATTTTTTTATGCCCCGAATGGTCAATGTTGCTTCAAAGTTTCACCTTAAGTGGACCGTACCTTCCCCTTTTTAATTTTGTCACCCGTGCTCAAGTCTCTCTGCGCTTTGCCTCGCCAATGGCCCCCGCCTCACTGACTGACCATTCGGGTTTCTCAAGTAGCCATTCAATGGTGCATCAGTCGCATCCTCTCGGCCTCGGGCCTCGACCCTATTTTTCATCTCATAAACCGCAGAAAATCTTGATGGCTACCAAACCTCCGTGCCTCGACTGAAGTTCCACTCTTTGGGTTCCATGAGTGTTTGGTCGCTCTCACGGCGAACCTCCTTGCGAGTTCCACCTTCCTGACCCCAACCCTCCCTTGGCCACCTTCAGTGAATATCCAAGAGGAACTCTATCAAAAATCCACTGCTCAGCCTCCCTGGCCGCTAGACCCCTTTAGCGTCTCCTTGTCACCAAGCAAATCTTAAATTCACTGAACTTCCCTGCTCACCGTACCTGCATTTAGTGAGGCCATTAATGGCGATTGGGGTATAAATAGAAGGTTCATTCCCATCATTTTCACTTGACAGAGCGGCAGAGAGTGATTAGAGCCTACTAGAGGAGCCCACTATCTTTGAGACCTTCACGCTCATCACTCTCACCATCATCTCATCGATCGTAAGTGGATCCCACACCTCCCCTCATCGAGTGTTTGAGGTAGGTTCTCCATTCACCCTCCTGAGCATTATTTTCATGATTTCTAAGGATTTAAATGAATAACAAGCATCAAAACGGAAAGCAAACGATAAAATACGGCACCATGAACAAAACCCATGTCATCGAAAGTTGAGTAAACCAACGCAGCATCTTCTTGACCAATTCAGAGCTTTATCTCCGTGCGGCCATTCTTCGCAGGGGCATTCTTGACCCTTGGGCCCAGATGCTCCCCTTGCCCGTGATGACTTAGCAAAATAGATGACCAAACAACTTTTGGGTCTCTCGGGCCTAGGTATCTGGGATTCCACTCCCAGGATTCTCCCCCTAGTCCTCTATCGGGGAGACATTCATCTCTCGCTGAAGGCTCCCTCTGTGCTACCCTGAGACCCTTCATCTTTGGCAAGACATTATGCCTTTTCCAGGACATTGTGACGATATTATTTTCTTTTGGCAAGTGCATGACATCCTTTTGCTGCCGGGTCCCGGGCTTCCTTTCGCCATTTGGAAAATTATGTTGAACCTTGAATGACCTTGACCGTATCAAGCTCCACCCTTTGGAGCTCTGTCCCACGATCGTCGTTTCAAAAATAAATCCCTCCCAGCCTTCCATCTGTCGGGCTCCGGCTTTTCCATTGCCACGAACATGAGATGCGAAAATTCGACGGCTGACGCCCTCTCTGGGCCTAGTCCGCACCTTGACAGCCGGCAAGACATTTGAATGTCGGCGAGACCTTTCTCCGAGACAGATTTTCACAATGACTGAAACTTTTGGTTGCCAAGACAAAAGAAGACTCTCATCGAGATGCATAATCCGCTTTACCCGCTTCGCTATAGCTTTCAGATATCGGGGAGACCCTATGTCGATCATACAATGTTTCACTGAGGGCACCCACTTATTCACATGTCACTGTAACAACCCCATTATCATGCCGACAGGGCGACTTCATCATTCCATTTGGTGAGACCCCGAGCACCTCGCCAAGACTATACACTGAAACGAATAAGCTACATCGAGCAGTTATGTTTTGTTCTATTTACTTTCACCAAGACATTTTGGCTTTCTTACCGATAAAGACCTCATCGTGATATCAGTGAGACATAATGATGTCGAGGAAACCTCATGTAGAGTGCTCTTGTTTTTATCGAAAGCCACCCTGAGCTAGCCCTTTGTTCACCAAGAGAAAGTAGATCTCAGACCGAAAGCCATCGTTACCTGTCGGCAAGACCTGACCTTTTCATTATGACCTCCTGCCGCAAACTCATGCTTGGCCGAAACGAAACCTGAATGTCATTTGGTGGGACACCACAAACCTTATGTCGATAGAATCCACCATAGTCTCACCAGAAGTATATTCAAAGGGAATCCATGTGTAAGGTTGACGAGACCGAGGGTCTCTCGCCAAGACCTTACAGCGATAGCAATGACTCCCCCCGTTATGCATCCCTTACATGCCAGTCGACGTGAAAAAATGAAATCGCTATGACAATTGTCGATAACCCAACTCTCACTAAGGACCCATATGCACAAGTCGGGTAGATGAACTGAGTTCGATAAGACATAGCCCTGACAATGAAACCTCTGCCGATAGGTGAATGCACAAGACTTGTGATTGTCAAGACATCAAGGGAGTTATGCCGATAAACCTGTAGCATGCAAATGTTAGAATAAAACAACATGGGTGTCAGGAGGACAGTCATGGACCTATGCCGATATGCACCCAGACATGAAAATGCATAACTTGATTGATTTAATGGGGTAATATAGCAAATTACAGATGAAATATGCATACGGTAGAACCAAGTCATCCATGCTCAGCGTCTGTCCGACTTCCGGGCTCCACCATCTGGGAATCATTTCCTCATTCACCATTCTGAGGGGAAAATCTCGCTCACCCCTCCGAGCTCCAGGCTCCGCCCTTCGAACCACTACAAGACTGAAAAAAATCAAACGGCGGACCCTTGTGCTAGGTTCGGTCTTGCTCTTGGTTGTCGGTGATACATTCATCTCTCGCCAAGACCTCACCTCACAGCAGAGACCTTACACCGATTTTCCTTCCCCGACTGCCGGGCCGCCACCTCCGGACTTCTGTTCCCAAATAGCCATCTCCTGACGGCTGTCCAACCTGGCACCTCCGAATTCTCCAGGATTGATCCAGATGAGCCCAATCCGAAATTTGATCTCGACCCACATGCTTAATCTTGGTCTTCTTCATTACGAACCTTTCAAATGATCAAAATTCAATTAGAGAAAATCTCCCTACGCCTTATGCCCTATTTGCCTTTCCAAAATGACATTCCTGCCAAGGAAGTCTGGCCCTTCAGGCCCGAACCGTCCAAATGCCCTTAATAAAAAGATCAATGACATCGGGAGATAAAGTTCATGTTATGCTTGATAGAATATTTAAAATGGATTTCATCTTTGGGATTTCAACTAACGTGAATGCTTTCGTGATCAATTACGTTGACTACACCTTTGCTTATAGAATATATGGAATCCTGTGCAGGACCTTCAGGGGCACCCGTCAAGAAGGACAAAGGGAGGAAGTCAGACAAGATTCCTCAAGGGAAGGAGGACAAAGACCAAATGAAATACCAGTTTCAGGGTGAGCCTTTGCACTCAAAGTTCACCACAGATTGGAAGGAGATCACCAATACTAACATTGGCCACATCAATATTGACGAATTCACACAAAGGGTTAGGGTCAATCCAATGACCAAGAATGCAAGATTGATAAGGCAAAGCAGAATAGCAAAGGTTGCTAAATTTCCTCCATCCCTCGTGGCCCCCGAGTTGGTCATGGCTTGTCGGGAGGCATATCAACCCGACACAAGGACAATCATTGATAGAGAGGGCAACGTCCTCGTTGACATGTCAGCTAAAGGGATCATGAATGCTTTCCACATCCCCACTTTCTAGGAGATGGAATTCCCCACCATAGAAGAATGTCAGGCAGCATGGGACGATAATTCGGCGGGCTGTAAGAAGTCAATAAATCAGCTTTGGCTTAAGGAAAGGTGGGGCAGTGTTGCGAAGGTTCTACATGAACTCTTTCACAGTGACTTCCATGAGGATTATTACGACTTGGTCACCATGTTAAGCAAGGTCATGGGTCTTCGTACAACTGCCTTCTTTCAGGAATGGATGGTGTACTTCATCGAGCAGATCCTTCGAGGGAATGAGGACGTCACCACAAAGACTTCATTTTACTGGGGAGGAATAATTAGCATCTGCTTTCATGAGCATTTCCTCAACGTGAAGAAAAGCTCCAAATTCTATATGACTTCATACCTCGTGTACTCCTTGGCGGACTGGAGAGAATACAACGGGTTGTTTGTGGCACCCGATCAAGAGCAGGGGTGAAGACTCAAGGCCTATGATAGGTACCCGCAGCTTTAGTACAGAAAATTCAAGAGGGAGTATTGCAAAGTGAATGACGCCTTCATTGGCGATATTATCAGATTGATTGTCGGGGACTTCGAGAGGAGGGTCTCCCACAGTGCTAGGGCATTTTTGAAGTAGTATGCCTTCCTCTTCATCCAATACTTGAAGTTCACATACATCCATGCCCAGGGCTTTACTGAAAGGCCAAACAGGTTGCCTCGATACCCCAATGACCGGATCATCCTTCTGGAGCTTTCTCAGTAGCTCCAGCACATACAGGCAATCTTCAGTAGCAAACACATAGCAAGGATCTCCTATCCCATGACTCTCGGCCAGGGCATGTACCAACTGCAAACTTCCTAGTGTGCTGGTAATTCTGAGAAAGAACTGAAAGATTACCATTTTTACCTACACACTGCTCGCTCATGGATAGATCCATATGGCCACATAAGAAAGGTGCTAGGGTCGAGGTTTGCCCATCTTCACCATATCGAGGATTTCTGGGAAGACTGCCAAGATGATAAGGAGGTATGGGCAAGACATTATATGTGCATGACTGTGTATTTCATAAGAAAGGTGTAGCCTTTCCCCATACTGGACCAGGTCAAGGAGGACGAGGCCACCATAATGCACCCCAGGTACCCTGCAGTCGCCAATATACCAATACCAGCAATAGATTGGGATGAGGAAGAGGTTGATGACCTCGACACTATAACCCAACCAATCTTGGCTCATACTAAGGAGTGGGTTGATGGACGGATAGCCCAATTGAAATAGTAGGAGGTGATTTTGACTTATGAAGGGCTCAAAAGTGAGCCAAGTGCCACAGAGGATGCCGCTGCCACCACTTCAATTGGCGGGGCATCCAAGTCTCCTCTAGTCACCAGATCCAAGAAGAGAAAAGAGACAGAAATAGGGCAGTCTCCTGACCCCAAGGTCTATACAAGGAAGGATTCAAGGGGCTCACCCTCCAAGAGACTAAAGAAAACGGAAGGCACAACAGAGCAACCATTAGTCTGGGAAGAGGAAGCCAAAGATACTGATCAAATCAAACCTGTCCTAGCTCTCCCTGCTTTGGTTCCCCCATCTACCTCTCTAGCCATGATTGCCACATCTCCACCAGTGGTGGACATCTCCGTCCATCTTGCCCCTTCGCCCCTGACCGAGCTTGTGATTATAATTGACTCCTCCTCTGCCATGACTACTCCCCCTTCCTCTGCTGCCATGTCACCAACCACATCACTCCCTCTAGTGACAGTAATAGCACCTATTCCCACTTCTGTCATGCTTGAGGCTCTCTCGAGACATATACAGAACCTTCCCCCTGAGCTCTCCCAGATCCTAGTGGATCCCACTCTTCAAGCAACCCTTGCACAAGTCCTCGCTACTGCTTAGCCTTCACAACCGTCGACAGGGCCACCGGCTATGGAAGCCACCATGCTAATTTCTAAGGAGTGGGAAGAACGAGAGCAGGAAGCCTCGAGTCCCTTTGAGGAGGAAGCCGATGAATACCACGAGCACCTGGAATACGAACATCGAACTATTGACAAGGTGGCTTATGAGGAAGAGGGACCTAGTTCCTCAGAGAGCAGGGACGAGGAAGATAACACTGGTGGCAAGGTAATCGTGCAAGCCTTTGACGATGATCTTGAAGAAGAATTGGCCTGGCAGCTAAAGGACACCGAAATAGAGGCAGAAAGGTCGCCCCTTGAGAAAGAAGAACAGCAGCAAGAAGACAAAACTGAGGGAGAAGCCCAAGCTATCAAGGGCCTCGAGATCGAGCAATTGAAAGAACATGCGTACGAGGTTGGACAAGTTAAAGGAAAGAAAGGGGAGGAAGCAGAAAAGAAAGAAAGCCCCTTACAACAATCATTGGCGAAGCCTCATATTAAGCGCATTGTGTTTATCCAAGATTCCAATGAAGAAGAAGGAGATGCTGCTAAGGAGAAAGAAAAGTCCTCGAAAGATAAAGAAACAGAGGCTTTGACAGAGAGAGGCGAGGGTGGTCATGGATCACCTAAGGGTAAGTCCGCCATGCCAGAGTGGTTAGAAAAATAGCTTGAGAGAAGAACTCCCATATTAAAGGACCCAAGGGAAAAACTAGAAGCCATCTTAGCCCGAGCTCAGATTACAACGAAGAAGGAAAAGAAGCTTAAGATCCGATCCTAGGTAATGATGGGTGCCTCTGGGTCTCAAACTGTGCAAGTAGCCACACCTATGGTAGGCCAGGAAGGGATAACTTACAACATCTCCACCATGGATCTAGGGACCACCACCAGAGAATAGAAGGTAGGGCATCTTGAGGAGTCAGTGGCCACGGTGGTACATTTGATAAGGTAGGATAAGATTTCAAAGGATGAGCTCAAGGCACATGTGGCTGCTTTAACAGATTACATCCAGCAGTGGTCATCGATGGATGACTTGCCTACCACGTCCACGTCCGCGCCCTAGCTGCTGTCCAAAGAACAAATCGACAAGATGGAGAGAAGAAAGAACTTGGAAAAGACTACAGAGGACTGGTTCCAACAAGTCTTATACGTCAGAAACATGGAAATTGGTCGGGATGTTCGGACAGCCAACAAGTTCTTGGACCTGTAGCAATCTTTGGAGGGCACAAAGAAGCTATGCACTGACTTCCCTGCAACCTACAACTCCACCTTCCCAAGGATTGAGGCTATCCTTCAATTTCCATAAGCCACATGGGAAAAGGAGCTTGCATTTAAGAAAGACGATCACTGGCTGATGGATGTATTACGGCCATACTTTGACAACCAAAAGGAAAGGTTGGAACAAATAATGAACAAAGTGGATCTGGATATCGAATGGGTCAAAGAAATCAGAACGGAATATGCCCGGTACCTCAAGCTAATGACAGATTACGATATGCCCACAATACAGATGGACCCAGATAAGGTGAAGCCTTATTTCCAAAAGAAGATGGAGGATGGGATGTCTGGCGAAGTGATAGTGGAATTCATGAGTTTTGTTTCCCATGCCTTTGATCAATCAAAGCTATTTAGGGACCAAGGCACAAAGTATGATGAGGATTAGAAAAGGCTGGAAGATAACGTGAAGGAGTGGAGCTACCAAGTACTGAGGTACAAGATTATTTAAGTGGACAAGCTCTAGGTGGTTATCCTCAAGTTCATAGAATATGCAGCATCCAAGAAGCAGGAGGACAACCCTATTGATAATGAAGAGCTCCCTAAAGAGTAGCTATAGTAAAACAACAATCAACTAAAAGACAAAAGTGCTACAGTGCTGTCACTAGCGGACAAAATAGGGAACAGGACAAAATGTAATTTTAAATTGTGATATATTGGGGGTTGGTGAAACCCTATTTTGTAATGAATCTTGGCCACACGATAAGAATTAATCTTGGCCATTCATTTGACTTTTGGAGCACTATAAATAGGGGTTTCCTCTCATTTGCAAAGAGAGTTGAGTTGTTGTAAAGACATGCTGCAGAAATTTATAAGGAAAAGACATTGACTTGGTGCATTTTCTGAGTTTCTCACATGTTGCTTGATTCAATCTCCATTGTTAGATGTTTAACTTAGGTTTTATTACTGTTCTAGTTAACTGTTTTCTTGCTTTGGTATATTTTAGGAATGTTGTCCTGTGATCATGAAAATTCTTGTTGTGTTGATGGCTTCTTAGTCCATACTTTTTGTTGTTTGTTGATGGTAGATAGCTGTGTAAAGTTAGTCTGGGCTTGAATTCAAAGCTGCTCCAAATTTTTTATCTTTGTTCATGCATGTACATGGTGAATGAAAGAAAAAACATTTGTAGACCTTAGAAGATAGCACAAGTTCCATGATACTGTGAGATTTTTGGTTAAGTGGAATATTGTTTCAGGAAGCTGTCCATTGCAGGAACTCCATCATCATTGTTCACAATTAGTTGCAGATCTAGGAACTCTCTCTCTCTCTCTCCCCTACCCTTTTTCTTTCTTTATAATGAGTGACCTATGCTAAGGTTCATTGCACATTGTAAAGCTAAATCCAATGACAAAATGGAGTTCGAGATTGATATTTGAACCTACAACAAACACACAATAACTTGTCCATCTTAGGAACCCCATTTGTAGATCCAACTTCCCTTGCTTTGTGATCCATCCGTAAGTCTGCCTTGTGATTCCAGCAAATCACATCAAACAACTAATATATTCCAAGCACTATCAAGACTTGACATTAGAGACCTTGGGATAGTGTTCTGCAATCTGGTTGTGGAAGATTGTCTTTCAAGAGAGGTAGTGCACCTACACACTGCCTGTGTTGAGAAGTGCATAAAAAATACATCAACACTTCACAAAGATATATCTGAAGAGTGGTTATCACTAGATCCAGATTAAAGAAGGAGATGAATGGAAGACAACCTTCAAGAACAAAGAGGGCTTGTATGAGTGGTTAGTCATTCCTTTTGGGCTAATCAATGCACCAAGAAATTTCATGCAATTCATGAATGAGGTAATGAAATATTTTTTGGGTAAATTTGTCATTGTTTATTTGGATGAAATTTTAATTTTTATCAAGTAATTGGAGGATCATTTGATGCATATTAGAAATTTTTTTGAGAAGCTGAGAGATGAGAAGTTGTTGATCAATTTGAAGAAGTGTAGTTTTGTGAAGAGAGAGATGGTGTACCTAGGATTTTTTTTATCTCAAGAGATGGTCTTAAGATGGATCCAACGAAGATGAAAGCTATTTTTGAATGGCCTACACCAAGGAGTGCTACAAAGGTGAGATCTTTTCATGGTTTGGCAAGTTTTTATAGAAAGTTTATCAAAGATTCCAGTAGTATGTGTGCACCTCTAACTGGAACAATGAGATGGGATAGAAAAGAGTTCAAGTGGACTATAGAAGCAACAAAAAGTTTTGATATGTTGAAGAAGAAAGTTACACAACAACCTATTTTGGCACTTCCAAATTTCAACAAGGTATTTTCAAGTATATTGTGATGTTATTGGCAATGCCATTGGAGCTGTTTTGAGTCAAGAAGGTAAACCCATTGCTTATTTTAGTGAAAATTTGAATGATTCAAAGAAGTATTTTATTTATGATTAGGAGTTTTATGCTATAGTTCAGGCTTTGACGAAATGTAGACACTATTTTTTTCCAAAAGAGTTTGTTTTATTTATTGATCATCAAGATTTACAATATTTGAATAGTCAAGGGAAGTTGAATCAAAGAAATTTGAAATGGGTTAAATTTTTGCAAAGTTATACATTTTTTTTTTAAGCATAGGAGTGGAAGATCTAATAGAGCTACAAATTCCTTAAGCAGGAGGAAAATTTTGTTAACAAAAATGCAGATTGAAGTTGTTGGGTTCAACAAACTCAAGAGCTTGTATCCTGAGGATCCTAATTTTACAGAGGCTTGGAGAGCTTGCAAGGAGCCTATCACTTTGGATAGGATGAGATGGCTGGATTTTACAATCCAAGATGGTATGCTGTTTCGAGGGAATCAGTTGTGCATTCCAAGGAGTTCTATGAGAGAGAACCTAACCAAGGAGAAACACAGTGGAGAATTAGGACACTTTGGTCAAGATAAGACCATTGCTATAATTGGTGAGCATTACTATTGGCCATAGTTGTAGTAGGATGTGAAGAACTTTGTATGGAGCTATAGAGTATCTCAAATGGTGAAAGGAACAAATCAGAATACTAGATTGTATCAGCCATTACTAGTACCTGAGAGGCCATGGGAGGACATTAGTATGGATTTTGTTCTTTATTTTTTGAGGACACAAAGAGGGAATGATTCCATATTTGTGGTGGTGGACCAAATTTCAAAGATGGCACACTTCATTCTGTGTCATACGACCAGTGATGTTGTTCATGTTGTAGAGTTATTTTTTAGAGATGTGGTGAGACTACATGGTCTACCCAAGAGAATAGTTTTAGATCGAGATACAAATTTTGTTGGGAATTTCTAGAAGACATTGTGGAAGAAGATGAAGACTAATTTAAAGTTTATTTCTACACACCATCCATAGATAGATGGACAAACAAAGGTGGTGAATAGAAGTTTGTGTAACTTGCTAAGATGCTTAGTAGGAGACAAACCCAAGGGATGGGATTTGATTTTACCATGGGAAGAATTTTCTTACAATTTGGTCAATAGGAGCACTAGTAAATCACCATTCCAAATTGTGCATGGGAGTATTCCAAGAAATACTTCTAAATTGAGAAAGATGGATAAGGGAGAGAAGAGTAGTGTGGAGGCTAAAGATTTTGGTAAGCACTTGAAGAATTTGTATGATGAGGTGAAGAAACATATCAATAGGATGAACTCGCAATATAAGGCTAAGGCATATCATAAAAGGAGGTATAAGTAATTCCAAGTAGAAGATGAAGTCATGTTTCATTTGCAAAACGAGAGGTTTCTAGTTGGTACATACAACAAGTTAAAGATGAAGAATTTTGGACCATATAAAATCCTAAGGAAACATGATTTAGGAAATGCATATGAGGTAGATTTGTTGAGTGAGATTCATGTTTCACTTATTTTTAACATTGTTGATTTGACATAATATCATGAAGGAGATAAGGGGAATGAATTGACATAGGCATAGTGGAACGTTCCAGCACCTACTTTAGAGAAGGAAGAATTAGAATAAATTCTGGATAGTTGTGTGGGTAGAAGCACAAGAAACAGACAATATTCAGAGTACTTGGTGAAATGGAGAGGAAGGCCAGTTGAAGATTCATCATGGTTATCTAAGACCGACGTTAACCATCTTGGTTTCCCTCTAAATCCTAAGAAGTGACAAGATCCCTTTTCAAATTACCCTAGGTGTTTGATATAGGTGCATCCAGGGTGTAAGAGCAATCTTGCATCACCCCAAAAAAATGTTGTTTCTTTTCAATAACGGCTAAATTTGGTAGGGTTACTATTTTTAGAAAGTTTCATTTATGCACAATTGGGTACAAAATCTTAAACACACCTCCAAAATGGTAAATTGAGGCCAATAGTGAAGAAATCACTTCAATATCATTTGTCATTTGAGAGATATTAAAATTTCAATTTTCAAAAATCCTGTTAAAATATTTGAAGTCAATTTTGAGGCACTTAGAGGCTTTAGATGGGCCTAAAAATTGGCAAAAAGACAAAAGTAGTCTACAATTAGGTACCATTTTCAAAAGGTGTGCCTTCTCAAGAGCTTTTCGAAAAGGTATTATAATTGAAAATCCTACTGTTGGATCAAAAGTTATGACCCTACGAAGTTGTACTACTAAAATTAATAAAATTTTGAAATATCTTCTTGAGGAAGTTACACTTTCCAGAAGATTCTAAGGTGGTTACACCTTCCAAATAAAGTATGTCAATGGGGTTTACAGAGGGGAGGGTAGATTAGTGTATATGGTGGCTCTGATTTGCATATTTATGTTATCAAAAAGCCCATGTGATGACAATTATAAAATTGTAATTCATTTTTATTTTAGTTATAATAGAAAATATTTGCTTCCTTCTTGCATTTTGTTTGTGCAATTCTCTATTTTTGTTGTGAGTTTTAGATTGTAAGGAGAGTACCATTCATCACTCGTATATTAGATAATGAGGGAGAGATAAAACCTTGCAAGGAGTGGAGAGAAAATTTTGTTGATAATCTCTTTCCCATATATGTAATGATAAATAAGGATGGTGAGATGGACACAAAGCAATTAAAAATCAATATGGAAATTCCCTCTAAACTTGAGTATAGTATGATAGGATTCTTTGACATGGTCTAGGCATTAATAAATGATTATTACAAGAATCAAATGGTTGGGGTAAACCAATTTCTCCCACTTGGAGGTGACATGTCATCAAAGCAAGATGAAGATAAGAAAAGAGTAATACAGAGAATTGAGTTTCTTTTCAATCAATCATCACCATTCAACATAAATCCAAGGTCAACAAGTTAGAATAATAATATCAAATTTACTTTACCGACTTCAAGAAGCAATTTTGATCAAATGGAATCCATCCAGAGACATAAATGTTCTTAAAGAGCTTTTATAGCTACTGGAGTGGTCCCCTTTTCATGTATAAATGTATTTTATCTTTTATAAGGGCTTCATCACTTAAATTTTGTCTTTTGTGTGATAAGTGGAGGAAGAAGACCTTTTTCTTGTTTCTCCCTTACTTCTATAAAAGGGAATTTTGAGCCTTAATCTAGGATTTGAGTCCTTATATTTTTAGCAAGTATTTGTATAGAACTAGTCATGTATAGTTAGGTCTTTTGAAATTTCAGAAAGAGGATGTAAAAAAATGTAATAGCAACAAACAATTCAAATGTTTCTTATATGAATGCAAGTCACATTGTTTATGTCTCCATATTTTAAAATATTATCTTTTAAATATTAATAATCAAAGATTATGAAGGCTCTCATTGCATATTTTATGTAATGGATGTTTGATTTTTGGATTCTATTCAAGTAATAGATTAAAATTGCTTTCAATTAAAATAATTTAAGATGTTGTGGTTATGATAAGGATCTTAAAGAAGATTAACAATGTTGTCCATTAGTGGTTTGCTTATTGTAAGGAAATGAGATTATGAAAAACCACTGAGTTAGTTTTTAGTTTGTTATCAGAAAAAGTTGCTTCATTCCTGACTTTGTAATGGATAAAACACCAGTTAGATTAATTCACAGAACCAAAACCTAAGTAGAATCAACCTAAAATTTGAAAACTATCATTTACTTTTACTTGTTTTTATTTATGCTCATTTCACACCATTAAAGTACAAAGATATAGAGGATTTGAAGAACATTTAGCCAATCAAGTTCATCCTCCAAATTGTTAGTGTGAAGATTGTATTTTTTTTTTACATCATTGAGAACATATAATAAAAAAGACATACCTCCTGCTACACCATCTGCGGCTTCAGGAAGAAGAAGATTGAAATAAAAAGCTAACAAGAAAAGAAGTTTGAGTGATGCTATTCAGGAAGAAATTAATCTTGGCACAAATCTTGAAGAAGAGCATCAACTAAAAAGAAATAAAAGGAGCAGTACCTCCAAAGAAGAAGTTAAAACTAGAGTTAATATCTCTATGGATGAAGAGACAGAGGAAGAAGACAATACTTATAGGATTCATGTGCATAAGAAGAAGAATGAAGAAGGCTCATCTGATCCTTTGGAGAACATACCCAACTCTTCCCTGGTAAGTGATCAACCACCCTTAAATCTAGGAGCCTTAGTAAATAATATGATTGAGAATGACCTTATGCCAATTGTTGAGTTATTTGATAAGGTTAATGATGAAGGGAAGGAAACCATCATAAATTTGTTTATTCAATACATGTTATTTGTAATGTAAATATGGATACCATATAGTCCAAAGTTATTGAAAATTTGTGGAAAGAATTAGTACTTAGAAGGCAAGAGGCTATAAATGTTGAAGATAAGATGAGAAATGAAGCCTTAAAATCCATTAGTTCCACTTTTTTAGAAATAGAAGCTACCAATCTACTAAAAGAATGTTCTACAATGTTTAAAGTCAAGCAAAGGGTTAATATGCTAATGACTAAGGAAGAATAATATATGGAAAAATTAAGGAAAGAAACCTAGTATGTAATCAGATAATTAGCAAGGAGTTATGGGGCAAGAACCAGTTCTTCATCCCACACAGCTGAGGAACAAGAACATGCTACTATTGTATAAGTGATGGATAATCTAGTTTTGGAAGATGTTGATGAGACACTTGGTGTTTCAGAGACCCCTACCCCTCAGATTGATACAAAAGAGACAACCAACAAAAGGTCTGATGATCAACATAAAGATAATTCTGATGATAAGAAAGAAGAACATCAAGAATCTACTAGAAACAGGGATGAGAAAAACAAAGATGAAAATGAAGGGACTAAGGACAAAAAGAATAATAATTACAAGGCTGATGATGATAGAAGGGAGAAAGAAAACAAAGACAAATCCTTTGGAAATTCATCAAGAGAAAAAAAAGAACAAGAAAAGGAAAAATAAGAAGAAGAAGAAAAGGAAGAAGAAAAGAAGAAAGAGAAAGAAAAGAAATCCATTATGGTTGAGAAGAGCAAAGGAGAAATTCCCAAAGGTTCTGAGTTGTCAAAGCCATCTAGAGAATCATATGAAAGTACCCTCAAAGGTCTTCTTTCAAGGTAAACTGTACTTCAACATGTGCTTCCACCCTAGCTAGTTAAGCTGTCATCACATCCAGGTTATGCGGACTGACCAGGATTACACCAACTAACAGAATAAAACTAAGTGGCACTTTTCTCAACTCTATCACACAGGAAGCTGCAAAGTCATATCAAAAGGGAAATGAACTGATTAATGAAGCTATTAAATCCTTATAGGAGACATCCCCCGGTGTTACAACAAATAACTCTTTAGCTCCAATTTAAAATTTAAAGCTTATAGTTGATTCAATTAAAGAGTATACATCTAACCTCAAGGTACAAATTGCAAAAGAAGTGGAGTTAAGTTTGCGAGAGAAAAAGCTATTATTTTTGCAAGACAAGTGTACAATTGTACATGATAGAGCCTTGCAAACTTTGAAAGAAGTAAGAGAATGTGATGAGGAAGCCCAACTACTATTTTTCTATTGCATGAAGTGGTCAGAAGCCACTTGAGGTATCAAGGACTTAATGGATTCGATTGAGTCTCAACTTGCAAATTCCTCCAAAGATTATAAGGTTGTAGATGATAGAAACTATGTTGGATGGGTTTCTATTACAAATCTCTAGAGCAAATTTTTCATCCTGCAAAGGCAGAAAGAAGATGCTATGAGACGGTATACCCAACTTAGAGATCTGGTTATTTCTAGACATATCTCTATATCAAATTCGTTGATGGAAGCAGAAAAACTTGAGAAGATGAACATTGTTCCATCCACTCTGAAAGGAGAAGAATGCTTGGCGGAATTAGAATATCTGCACAAAACTCTTTCCAGGGAAAAAGGAGTCTGGGATGATGGAAAGTCGGCTTGGGAAGCGATTCTCAAGGAGTTACAAGGTGCCCCCAATTCTTGATTTAAAGTTTTTTTATTTTCCCAGTCCTTTGTCCTTGATGTCAAAGGGGGAGAAGAAGAGATGAGTCTATATAAAGAATGTTGTGTTTGGTGTGTTTTGGTGTTCTTGTATATATGATAGGGGAGTTGAGCACATTAGTGTTGCACAATATTTTGTTTTGAAGCAAGCCTTATTTTTGGCACATGTTGCCATCAATGACAAAGGGGGAGATTGTTGGAAGAATGAAGAAGGCGACCTCTGGGTTTGTTGTCATTGATGCCAACACTGGTTGGTGACTAGCTAAGTAAATTGCGTGTCTACACTGATCGGGTATTTTGATCGAAAAATCCTCTTAGTAAAAGGAAATTCTATGAGTTTTTGATATGTTGCTCATAAGTGTTAGTTACAGCTATAAATGAGCTTTCAACAATTTTGCTTGATCTGGCTGAGTTATCTAAGTGACAAAAGTTTGACATTCTTTTGGTCGATAGAGTTATGAACTGCTTATCTTATAAATGTTTAAAGTATTTCTTATTAGGTTTCGGATGACCTAATTAGTGTTCGTTATGATTTGTATTGTGTTCCAAAAGGACTTTTGATTTAAGCCAAAAAACCTTTTTGAATTATGCATTCAATTAGGCCGACCTAATTGATGTATAAAGATGAAGCTATATATATATATGTATGTGTGATGAGGATGAGGATGGAAATGGTTGAAGGAATGTTAGGTATACAATGATGCGACAAGTGTTGTAGTGCAAAGGTTTGACAGTGGTTGTATGTCTGCGATCGAAGCATAATTTTTGGTATTCTAGAGCTTAACCAAAAAAAATCTCTATACTTTGAAGGTGTACTTACTCATTTCATCATTTGGTAGTGAGCCATAATTTTTGTATCTTGGCAATAAGCCATTTTGTATTTAATTTAGGCTGCGAGCCTTTCAAGGATAGTGTGTCCTAGCAGTGAGCCTTGTAATATCTTATAATTGGTTATATATATTGTGAGCTAATCCTCACCGTGGTTTTTCCCTTTTTGGGTTTTCCACGTAAAAATCTTGGTGTCAATGTGTTATAATTCCTTTTATGTTTTGGTTACTTTTGCAGCTAGATGTGGATTGATAATTGGATGGTTAGTAATTAATTGTGTTAGAAAAATAATCATTCACCCCCCTCTCAGTATTCAGTGTATTCAATAGTTCAAGGTGAATTTATTTCATTTCATGTGTGCATTATCTTCTAGCTCTTAGACACAATTGAGGTTTTATGTTCAATGTGGATTGAATCTAGTGCTTCTATTTTTTGCATCATACAACTATTAAATATTATTTTGTATCATCTGGGCATTAGAATATATTGCATATTTGAAAACTAGACTCAAAATACTAAATTTCATTTTACTGAACTTTTTAAAGATTCAATGTGTGAGTGCTTTAAAATTTTAGTCCAACTATGACAAATTTTGAAAAATCAAGAAAAAACACTTCCACTCTTTGAACATTTTGTGGACCCAACTTCTTGCACTTACCCATCTGTATCCCATCTCTCCAGTAATTCCATGAGCATGTTGTTGTAGAAGTGCATCTCAAGCATACTAAAAACCCAATAGATCCCTACTCATCAGAGGAGTGAGATATTATCTGTTGTAAGTTTTGATAATCGACTCCATAGAAGAGAAATAATTGCCCCTACTAGATAATCTTGCATAGTATACATGGGCTAAAAATAAGTATAACATTGACATTGTATCATTCACTATTCTAAATTATATCTTTTGTTCTTCCTGAGAGGTAAAAAAAAATCTACTTTTTCCCTAAATGTTATTTTGTAGGTTGAACACGTACACATCTCTTGGATGGCCATATGTCGGCCAGACACTAGTGCACTTGATAGATGTTGAAGCATGTCATGGGGCCCACTAAAGTGAAAAATGTTGGAAAAATCAAACAAACCTAAAAAAACTCACTCACCTCATGTAGGTTTTCACCCCCTACTGGACTCCCTCATAGAGCTCATCTAGCTTGGGTCATCAATAGTCTTGTCTACTTGACATTTTCTCTTGAGGATCACTCTAAACTCTTAGAAAATGCCAAGGTGTATAGTGAAAACGAATTAGCTTATTTTAAGAATTTTCCATATTTATAAAAATATTTTCTCAAAAATAAAAATTCCATTCTTAGGGTGAATTCACCTTACTATTTTTTCCTCCTACAGGTTAGGCAAAAACATGAGGGGGCATATATTCACCCTTCTCTAAATATTCTTCTTAGCAATACCAAGTATTTCCTTTCTCATGCATATCCTCAAGAGAAGATTTTATGTGGCTGCTAAGACCTAATTCTACTTACAACATAATTACAAAATTCATACATGATCACACCCTAGATGCGATTAGTATTGTGATCACATCTCAAACATCTTTGATTTTACTTGTGTTTAATGGAAAAATACTAATCTTAAACAAAAGATTAGTTGCAAAAGCTAACAAAATCTAAAAAACTATAATAGATGAATAAAATACAGCACAAGATTTATCATAAGACACTTTTATAGGCAGAATCCAGGATAAATATTGTGTGTGTGTTATTTCTTTTGTTGGAATTGTTTATATTTTGTTAACTTTTGCAAGCACTCTTCTATTTAAGATTTATTATTTTTTACCATTTAATAATCAAAACTAATTATAGCTTGTTAAATCTATGGAAGAAAGGATGTTTTCATCCTATATTAATGTTTGTTTCAATGGGAATATTTTTGCAAAGTGTATTTTTTTTTAGGTATAGAGAAATGGCTAACACTTCTAGAAAAATGAAGATTGAAAAATTTAATGGGATATTTTAAATTTTAGAAACTCAAAATGGAATACCTATTGATAGAGCACACTTAATGGATTATGGTAATTGGTTTCATTCCTCAGTGTATGAATTTTGATGATTATCCTAAACTTGGTAGAAAGGCTATTTTAGATATTCTCCTATTTAATGATGAAAAATGCTAATCTTAAATAGAAAAATACTTACAAAAGTCAACAAAATCTAAATAAGTCCATTA
Source organism: Sequoia sempervirens (assembly GCA_007258455.2). NCBI lineage: Eukaryota > Viridiplantae > Streptophyta > Pinopsida > Cupressales > Cupressaceae > Sequoia > Sequoia sempervirens. The sequence continues at coordinate 26,595,933 of VDFB02056351.1, forward strand.
AAAATAACACATAGCATAAGATTTATCTTGGGAAACCATATAAAAAAAGCACTTAACAAATAATGCCACCACTTTAATTATATCTATAGTATGAAAAGTATAATACAAAGAGAGAATTTGATCATACTATCTAAGGAGATCTTCAACACTTTCTCTTAGTACAAATTTGATAGCATATACCTATCTTTTATCACATCCTTACCATACACATCCCATCTCAAGCACTCCATTCAAGCACTCTATATAGACAACATCCTTACTATACACATCTCATCTCAAGCACTCTATATAGATAATAAGTAAGTTTCTCAAATTCAACCCATATGCCCCACTCATTAAATGCTTTCAAAAGATGAAATATAAGTTCCAAAGTGGGAGCTCACCACCTAAATCCAATTGTCATCTCCCTAAAGGTGGGCATTGAGGTTTGACCATTCACCCAAAGATCATACTAACTTCCTAGACAAACACATATGCTTGTCATCATATGGTCCCAATATTAAATACACTTATAATGCTATCTAGGAAAATATTGTTCTATTCAAAGTGTAGCATCCCAATTTAGGTAGACTGCAACTTCACAAAATTAAATATTCTATTCAAGATATACAACACCTTAGTAATCTTCGCTTTCAATCTGATCTCACTTTGTAAATCTCTATCATAATGTCACACCCATTAAAATTTCATAAATTAAATAAACTTAAAATGCACAACCCTAAGCCATCTTATTTTTATTTCAACACATGTCCAATTAGAATTCAAGTCAACTTTGTATACTCATTAATATATTTAAAGAATTTCATATTATTGATTAATTTAATACCATGCTTAGAACAATCATTTTATTTCCCTTACATTATGGCAAATTTAAAAATATAGGCATAGGTATAATGAATTAGCTTGGAGTGTGGAAGAATCATTATAAAAGCACGATAATGACTAATCATTAGTGTGATCAAATTGAGAATCAACTTATTTCTAGAAGTATCCTTTTCCCTTTATCAACATAATAATAATGCTTAAAATATGACTAGACTATTCCTTGTTTTGTTGTTATTATAATCATACTTTATAATATTGTTTAATTATTTAGATAATTGCTGGTTTACTTTGGTCGTTGGATTAGTTAGGACGATGATAATGGATGATGAGCATGATGATGGGTTATGATTAGGTGGACACATCATCATTCAATTAATAATAATAATAATAATATCTATACACGTTCATCTTCAATCCAAACGTAAGGACAAAATGCCCAACTCTACTTGTACTTCATATTTCCATGCTTACTGATTAGGACGCTACTTTTTTTATTTTTTATTTTATAAAAAAAATTGGATTATATAATATTGGCATTTTCGTTTTTTATATGGTATATTATAATATTATAAGGATATATACATATTTAAATTATCTGATTTTTTGGTCTAAGGAGATTTAGTCTATTAAAATTATTTAAAGGTTAAAGCTGAATCGATATTAAGTAGATAACGTATTCAAAGAAGTATCATTCTCACCAACTAAATTTAATTAATCAAATTATAAATTTGCTTAGTTTAACTGTATTTTTTAAACTATATAAAAGATTATTTTATTGAATTACATTTAATAAGAATCAAATCATATCAAAATCTTAAGATTATCTATTTTATCTAAAGTTTGTCTATTGAAAAAAAATCTTGGCTTCCTTAAAAAAGTAGGTTGGTTAGGCCCATGCCCCTTTTACCTTTGGAGAGTAGTAGATTATTATTGTACAAACTTGATTATTTTTGGAATCACGTGTCTGTTTTTTTATTGTCGTTTTGGATCACACTCAATGATCCTTCATCAGGAAGAGGATATTGATGAATTTGATTATAGGCTAGGTCTTACAAAGATGCAGGGGTGTATGTGACCAGATGATCGAAGAACAATGGATAATTATGAGCAAGAGGGGGTGAAGAAAAAGGAGATTAGAGAAAAAAATGATAAAATAAGAGAAAAGAAAGTGATGATAAAATTGAAAAGAGATAATATTAAATTGTTGTGTATAAATATGCATATAATAGTATACACATATTTAGAAATATGACAAAATTTACAAGAAAACACATATAAGTAAATATACAAAAAATATAAACCTACCATATTCTATTGCAATGGAGAAAATATCACTATTGCGTGGAATATTAAAATTGGAAAGAATTTGTCATAGTTGAAGAGAAAGCTCCTAAGAAGTCAAGTGAAATGGATTTGTCCTCGCTTTTAATTTTGATGACACCTTTAAGCCCAAAAATTCGAGTCTAGTCAAGGGATGAGGAGTTATTCGAGACAACTATAGTAAAATGTTGGGTGCCTTTTTTATTAGCCTTGGTTCCTAAACAAACCATTATGTAGAAGCTATGGTGATATTTTAGGGTATGAAGCTTGCCTCATACTTTGACATCTAGATGCTAATTATTGAAGGCGATTCTCTCAATATCATAAATTATATATCTAAAGTAAATTCCCCTTGTTGGACCATTAGAAACCTTATTGTTGATGCAATATTATTCATTGATTCCTTGGTGGAATTCTATTTTTTTCACACATATAAAGAAGGCAACTTTGTTGATTGATTCCTTCTAAGTGGAGTTATAAATGTGTTGTGAGTTTACACCAAGGGCTCATGTTTCTTCTTGCAAATTAGGCTCTCCTTTCAAAACCTCAACCCCCATTGTCTAATGTGGATGTTTCTTTAAAAGTTCAAATTCATGAAAATTCCCCTAATCCCTACTTTGCCCCCTTGAGGGTGAGTGGTGGTTCAAAGTTGGAAAACAAAGGTTTATGGAGAAGTCTAAAAATCTTAGTTATAACCACCATCCCTCCTCTAGAAAGGGAAATGAGAAGGATAAGTTAGATGAGGCCTCCACTTGAGGTTGCTTCACAATGTCATCTATAGATCATCTTTGTTCAAATCATGTCTCTAACCTTGATAAGATTATTTTCCCTTTGGCTTCGATATGAAAGTTATGGCATCTATTGTTAAGAAAGTGGTAGAAAAATCTCATGATCTTGAGGTGATGATCTTGGATCCACTATTCTATTTTAAAATGACCATTTGTTGAAATCAACATAGCTAATATTAAAGCCTCAATTCTTGGCCAACAACTAAAGGGGAGCTTGGTTAGAGAGAATAACGTGTCCAATATTATCAATGATAAATTGGTTAGTTTAGAGGAATATTGCTATTTAAAGGAGAATTATAAGAAGTTTGAAGAAATGATTAAGTCTCTAGAAGGGGAGATCCTTTATATTAAAGGTAAGTTGTAGACTATGGTTGGTATTAGTAAGACCACAATTAAAAGCTATACAAAGAGTTTAAATATTCGTAAGGGAAAATTCAAATCTTGAGTATATCCTAATCAAGCTAGCCCTCGCTCTAGAACATCTGGTAAGAATATGGAGGGCTTGATTTCTTCAAACTTTGAGAAACTAGACTTTGTTAAACAACATTTGAAATTTCTAAGAAAGGAGTGGGATGCAACAACCCTTAACTCTTTATAGTTTTGATTGTGCTATTATGTGCAAGTGTTCTCTACTGATTGCCTATTTTTGCTAACACATAACCATGATTTCCTTTCTTCTTATTATAAATAGCCTTACTCTATTTAATTATAATTATAATTCTCTTGACTACTAAAAAGAAATATAATTCCTTTGAAAAAACCTCTTTTTATTAATAATAAACAAATAATATTTTACTAATTTTTTTAAAAATTAATAAAAATACATTTAAAATATCATTTAAAAAAAATATAATTAATAAATATAAATTTTTATTTTTACTTCAAAACAATCGAGTTACAAGTTAAGTACTTTTTAAGATTTATAATTCTCTTAAAAAGTGAATAAATTATTTTCATCTTATAAAATTATTGAATAAAGGACACCAAGCTACCTCCACTATGTGAAAATATATTTCGTATATAAATGATGGAAAATCTTGAGAATGTAAATAAATTGGCCCGGTCAAAGAGATTATAGTCTCTCTTAACTAAACAATGGTTTTATGTTTAGCAAATTTAGGGAAAAAGGAAAAAGTTGAAAATGCGATGTAATCAATATTTAAATTGATGCAAAATAATTGAAATGAGTGAAAAGAGACAAGATATTATTTAGTTAAAGGTGTGATGTCAATTTTAATTAATTTCATTGGATAAGACATAATGATATGAAATAAAAAACTAGAATTTGTTATTGGATTAATGATTAGGGATTTGTCATAGATGATTTTTGAGATTTGTGAGGTTTAAGATTAGGTTGTGTTCGTAGTTTTACTTTTAAAATTTTGTTTTTACATGATTTTGTTTATTGCTTTATTTTACTTTTTCATTTTGTAAAATTTATTTCTTTGTTTTTGTACCTCATCTAAAATTTAGCGGTGTTGTCAAAACACCTTTATGAGTCTCTATAATAGAAGGAAGACCATTAACTTCCTTAATAGGAGTTGGACAAAAAAATGTGAAATAAAGAATGTAAACTTTGATGCAATTGAGACTGGTATGACACTTAAACTGAGACTAGTATAGCTAATGGAGGTGTTTTCTATAGCTAATGGAGGTGTTTTCTAGTATCAATCGATGATTACAATGACTTAGGGTGATGTTTGTATAAGTAAGTCCAAAATTGCACCAACAACCTAATCTAGGGATGCATAAAACTTGGTAAATAACCAATCTTAATGTAAAGTGTTCAATTTAGCTAATAAAAGTGAGGATTCATAGTTAGAGTCCATTAATGCATTCATACAAAGTGATGCAAAACAAATAAATAAACTTATACACACAATTATGACATACATTTTTTAAAAACGAGTCATTAGACAAGGCATATCATTAAGACTTTTGAGAAGGTCTATATGAATGATGTTTTCTAAGAGCATTTTTCTTTGGTAGAATTTAAAGCTTTACTAAGTAGTTTTGTTTTACATTCTCTTCCCATAACAAGAAATTAATGTTTTTTCAAGTTAAAAATTAAATGACTTGTAAAATTTTCAAATATAGTTGAAAAGATAAATATTCATGAATCATCCATAAAACTTATTTTTTATTTCTTTCATTGCATGCTTCATACTTATGCATTGTTTTAGGATGTGCCCTTGCAATTTGCTTCGATGACTTGTAAAATTTTCAAATATAGTTTGAAAGATAGATCTTCATGAATCATCCATAAAACTTATTTTTTATTTCTTTCATTGCATGCTTCATACTTTTGTATTGTTTTGGGATGTGCCCTTGCAATTTGCTTCTCCTTTATCTCTTTTAATATCATTGACCAATTTTAATCTCATGTAAAGATTAATACATAAATTGAATTAAATTAAAATTTAGCAATTTATTCCAAACTCTTATATTTTATAATATACATTATAGATGAAAGAACTTAAAATATTCAACAAGAAATGGTTTCCTTTTAAGAGATTTTTTTTTTTTTTTAATTGAGATATTGTAATACATATAGTTTGTATATATCTTTTGTTTGAGTGAACATTTAACTCTAAAATTTCTACACATAATATATAATTTTTTTAAAATAATTTAATTATTAAAAAAATATTAAAAATAAACATTTTTATTTGGCTCTAGGAAAATTCACTCCATCAATTCATAGTCGGAAAATTCATATACTTTAAAAATGAATGTATATAAATAACTTTAAAAACTTTCAAATTTGCAAAATATTTTCTAGATATTATTTTTCATTAAAATTTTATAACTCTTATTAATATTTATAGAGATTCTACAAGGTGTGGATTGTAATGACGTGAGTGTATTAACAAATTTGTATATCTTTTATCTTAAATTTGACAATCATTTACATACCAACATAATAATATTTCATAATAAACACCATATTTCCAAAATAAATACCAACATATTATAACATAAATTTGAATCACGCTTAAATGTTTCCATTGAACATAGCACTCAATGCAAATGAAGATGAAATCATTTCCATATAAATTTAAATTTAAATTGAATTTCCTAATTATTTCCTCCACACCATTGTATTTATTAAAGAAAATAATCCCCCCTTTCCCTACAAGGTCGTCCAATAAACAAAGGAGTCTGCAAAACAAAAACAATTAGGTCAAGCTGCATGTGGTGTTAGATTGAGAATGTTGAAATATAGATAATATTATATAATAATAATATAGAAAGGATAAGAGTAGTAGTGGAACGTGGTTAAGAAAGGGTACGAATGTTTGAAGAAAGAAATGATAATTTCAACTAATAAATCAAAAGAGAATCGATGGCTGTATTGTATGATTTCAACTAATAAATCAAAAAAGAATCGATGTTAGATGAACGTGGGGACTGAAACCTATTATTGAGGGTAGGGGGAGGAGCATCTTTGGCACAACGAGGCATTCATTCCCTCCTCTACTTACGTTTATTAGGAAGGTTGAACGTGATTAAATGGTGGGACCAGGGGTTAGGGGTTAGGAAGTAGGAAGGCCCAAAAGTGAGGGAATTGATACAAAATGTGAGGAGGCAAATGACATTTGTCGGGATGCGAAATAGATGGTTATGGCACGCATGCGCCAAGGCGTCTTGTTCCATGAATTTAAGATAGCGTTTCTACTTGTATAGATTTTGTGCATATGATTACAAACGTGAAAGGGGGGACATGGGCCCCACGCTTGCACCGCCCACATAATAAATCTATTCCTGCAAAATCAAAAGCTAAGGTTGGGCAAGGGGTTGACAAGGCTGATGCGACGGTATCCTACGAGGGAGACAGAAGATGACGTGTAGGGCACTGGGGGCGAGGGGGACCAATGGGAGGCGTCCGGCCCACGTGGTGTCTGGCTCCACGGTGGCAGTGTGGGCGCTCGCAGCCAATCACACTACAAATGATAGGCAATGAATAAATGATTAAAAGGGCGTGGGCGGCGACCTGCCGCATTCTCACGCTTCCTAAGCTATACGAACCCTAAATACCATATCTTACCATATCCATACATTATATTATAATGTTTTGTTGCAATCTAAGAATATAAATGATAATGTTTCATGCAATCATGATGAGGAGCTTGGATCTTGCGTATGTTGTTATTGCAATGGATGGCGGGGAAAGAAAAAGAGAGAGGAGGGCGCGCGGCGGCGGAAAAAAAATGAAAATAAAAATTAAAAAAAAAAGGAAATAAAATTAGCGGGTCTTGCACGCCACTCACATGGAATTTTATCATCAGGCTTAATGAGCTATCAAATATTGGGTGGTTTCAATAATTATTATTGTGGTTATTAATGGTCAAGATCGTACTTCCATCATTGCTGTTCCACCACCTATTCTGACTTAATTACATTGGTCCAACCCCCTTCAGTGCGCTAATCATTCACAGTAAGCCTTACTAATAATAAATTCCCTTTCCTCCCTTAATATCTTAATAGGTGGTATACTCATTATGTATATATTCGCCGCTGGCATTGCAGCAAGGCTAGCATTAGTATTACTCATCTCATCACGCGCGCGTGCAGCTACAGCGCCCCCTCGCACCATATAGAGAGCACTCCACACCATCGCCCTTGTGTTTTGCCTTGCCTTGCCTTTTGCGTTCGTCAAACCACAGGTTTTCTGCCTAACTTTGCTTCTTCTTCTGCCCTTATTGCCTTGACTGTGAGAGATTTTGACTGTGACCATATCCAGAACGTATCTAATTTCATCATCCCTGACGTCGTAACGCAAGCATTCGCGGATGTCAAATATTTGAAGCCTTCTTTCTCTGTACCTTCGTGTATTCACATTCGCCATTCTTCATTCGCCGCCCTGAAATATCAGACAGCTTCTTGAGAAGAAAAACATATTCTTGGCATGGAGGAGACGAACAAGGAGCAACGGGGTTTGGAGCGGCTGAGGTCCATGTCCATGACGGCGGAGGACGCAGGACTGGCGCTCAGCGTTGGGCTTTCCATTGCTATGCCCAGGCAGGAAGATGACCTAGAATCGCCTAAGAAAGGCTTGCCGTTGCAGCTGGAGCTTCTGCCTCTGCGCCCCGTTGCGCGCGTCGCCGCTCCCCAGGGCTCGCCCCCGTCTCCGCCCTTCCCCTGGTTGCTGCCCCACAGCTGTGAGTAGTATGCCTGCTGCGATTTGGAAAGTATCATCTTGTTGCTTTGCGTGGTGTATTTTGTTCTGATAGGGTTTGGTTGTGCAGGCCGAGAAGAGGTGACGATTGCGGAGGCAAATCGTCCACGCGGAATAGATATGAATCGAGCGCCTGACGTATCCGCCTTCCGCTCGGACCCCTTGCGCGTTTTAGAGAGCGGCGGTCCGCTGCCTGTTAAACGGGAGAGAGAGAAGGCGTCCTTTGATTTTGAGCTTGAGAGGGATCGAAACTGTGACGTGAGCTCCCGGACCAGCGACGAGGAGGAAATCGGGTCTACCAGGAAAAAGCTCAGGCTTTCCAAGGAACAGTCCGCTCTGCTGGAAGAGAGCTTCAGAGAGCACAGCACTCTGAATCCGGTAACTTAGATTTCTTTAAACCCTAGATATTTAATTGAGGTTTCTGAACGTTCGTAAAGGTTCTGGTTTTCTGGAGCCTGATCCGTGTTTTATCCGAATCCTAGCAGAAGCAGAAGAACGCGCTGGCAAAGCAGTTGAATTTACGGCCCCGTCAAGTGGAAGTCTGGTTCCAGAACAGAAGAGCTCGGTATGCAGTTTTTCTCCAGTGTTCATTTATTTACAATACAGGTCACAGGTTCGAAACTCGGCAAGGGTAAAAAACCTAAAAACAGGCCTCTTATTCTGATATTTGTTTTTTGTTGTGCTTTTTTTCAGGACAAAGTTGAAGCAGACAGAAGTGGACTGCGAACTTCTGAAGCGATGCTGTGAAAACCTAACGGAAGAAAACAGAAGACTGCAAAAGGAGTTGCAGGAGCTGAGGGCGTTGAAGGCTGCTCCACCATGTGTAATCGGAGGTGGAGGAGGAGGAGCGGGGGGCCGCGACTACTACATGTCGCTTCCAGCAGCCACGCTCACCATGTGCCCCTCCTGCGAGCGCGTGGCCTCCATGGACAACATTAACAACAGAAGCGCCACCCTTCCCTTTTCAAAGCCCCAGCTTTCTCAGTTCACTCAACAGTCGGCGGCATGCTAGCTTAGCTGCTTTCCCTTTCATTTATCAATTGCCCTCATCTTCACAGCGCTTCTTTTTGGTCAGATCTGTGATGTTCTTCCCCCCTTCTCCCCCACACAGCAAATAGCAATATATACAATACATATCCATCCATTGAATACAAGGAAACGCAAAGAGAAAGCGATTGACTAACAATCTCTACACCGTCTTTCGGGTCGATCTCTCCGTGCAGGAGGAGATTTGTCTGTATATTGTTAAAATCTCCCAAGAGTTTTCCTCATCTCCATTCATTATTGTTCTTGCTAGTGGTCTCTTGTATATAAATTTTGAAGCTGGAAGAAATACAATACCCAATTACAGTAATAACATTAGAGTTTTGATGGCCTCCTCAGGGGGGGCTGCTTTCTGATTACACTTGTCTATGTACTTCATCCATCCATGGTTTTTGTTACCTGTTTCAAATGGAATAATAATATTTTGAGGAACAGTTATTATTTCTTCGTTTACTCAACGGTTTCTGTTGTCGCTGTGGACAATTTGTTAAGAATCTGGTTAAGATATGTATGTATTCCAGAATTTTAACGCACAAATATTATTGTTTCGGTTGAATTTTGCGTATGGCCGTCCACTCCAGACATTTTACGCCGTAGATTTTATTTATTTATTATAATTTCGTTAAGGAAGATTGTGATTTAAACTCCTTGGCTTGTCAAATCTCCATTATCGGAAAAAGATTTGATTCTATTATGATAAGTGCCCAAGTAATTCAACAACACCCGCGTATTCTTTGTTCTGTGTAACCCACTGCAAATATATACCATAACAGCAGGCATTCGTTGAATATTTCCCAGTCCCACATCTTACTTCTCGACCAAGGCATTCAAAGCAATACCCAGTTTTTTCCCGAATTCATTGGTCAAATAGATGAAATCTTTGAATAAGAGGAGACAAAAAGTCGAAAGCTTCCAGAGGAAGCGTAGCGTATTATTCTTCCCATATCTTGTAGAAATATCCTCTCGTTAAAAAATCAGTTGAATAAAGAGGAGGAACTTGACCATATCTTTGACAAATAAGCCCTCAACAACGAAAAAACAGTTGAACAGTAATTATGGTGTTAGAAATAAAATAAGGCATGGCATTGAATGGTGTCTGTTGTTAGGTCTTCTACTGTATGGCTTGCCTGCTTACCTGAGGATGAAATCATGGGCACCATTCTTTTATTCATTTTGGCTGTTAAAGTCACAAACAGCTGATTATTAAACGTTGGATTACAGTTTAGCTATTCCTTGAATATCAGTAACACCGTTAGTTATTATAACTTTATATCTGATTGCACTGTGAGGGAAAATAAAAGAAAGTAAACTAATTAAACGCTATCATTGAACATAAATTAATACAGATTAAATTTAGTTAGGTAAATAGTTGGGCCAATAAATGAACAGTAATAAATATCAGGATAGTTCTTAAATTTAGAATCAATGATAGATTAATGTTGATGTCATGTGGAATTGATTTATCACTCTTTGTAAAAATTTTATGTCTTTGGTGTAAAAAAATTTTGAGGTATAATTTTTAGGGTTCAATCTTGATTGACATCGATTTGAATTTTGACGTGTAGGTCTAGATTGACAAATATAGATTTATAAAATCTGATTGTCTTTATCTTTGGTGTCTTATGTGCTTGTAAGGAATGCACTAGTTGTGAACATCCAAGGGGAACTTTTGTGGGGTTGTTATGGTCAAAGTTCTTTTAGGTTAGACAAACATAGACTTAAGAAATTAAAAAGACTATCAACTACCATGTAGATGAGATACTGTGTTAGTTAAAAAATTGAAGTACCTTAAAGAATTAAATGCATGTTGAATGTCTTTGAATACTAATACATGACAACAAGTCACACAAATGTGTTTAAGTTCGCTCACAACATTTAGTACCAAGAGGCAAGAGAGTTGGAATTTGAATTTTAGTTTCATTCTTGTGCACCATAGAATTGATCATGTTGGGTAAGGAAATAATAATCTCAAGGTAGGGGGCAAATGTATGGAATTAGGTGTGAACATGGGTGTAATAATGAAGGATAAATGGTGAATAAATGGAAATTGGTGTCAACGTGAGTAAAGGGAGATGTGTAAGGATCAAGGGATGAGCCAAACCTAGCACACAAGTGCAACTTGTCAATATATAATTGCATTAAGATGTCTCCATCAAAATGGGCCCAAAAGTAAATAGGAAATGACATTGGTATGCTAAATTTACTATTACAATTAGTTATAAATTTACTTTAGGACATCTGGTCCAACCAATGAAGTAACCTCCCATTAATTTTATTCTAATAAATTGATAGAAATAATAACATAGCAGTTAAACCTAAATAAATAATTAAGACTCTTAAAATTTCCAAGGCATAAGAATGGTTGTAATAAGAATTTGTTTAGACTGGTTCGGGCTAGGCTAGAATGATGGCTAATAGGTTTCATGTTTTGGGTAAACATATGTGTAAAATAGGATAAATTGAGATTTAGGATTACATTTAAGGCATGGCCAAAGTAAGTGTAAAACAAGAAAGTAAAAAAGGGCAAGTTATGCACCTTTCTCCTTACATTTTGCCTCCATTTTACCGTGCATGTGAGATACATGTATCATTCATGCTAAAGTAATAAAAATAGTAAATGAAACAAACAAGTTGATTCAAGGTTGAATGGTGAGATGACACCTCATGATTTTTCCACTTTTATAGAGCAACATCTCTAAACCACCACACATTAGTCATTAATATAAACCACAAAAATTGCATTAGTAGCATACAATCCAATCGTCAAAATTTGCATTTACCAAGCATGAACTCCAAGTATAAAAGGGAAACAAAATGTTAAGTCTGAATCTAGGATGAAGTCATCAATATGTGACTAAATTGACCTCAACAAACCATGTAAAATCTAAGAAAAAATATCATGGTGTATATGGTTGTCATGGAGTCAAAACTATTTTGGCCCCCATAATCTATATAAGCGTGAGTTGAAAATTTAAAACATGATGTGTAGGATTGTCATGTTATTGGAACTAGTGTGGCCCACCATTTGTGCATATGTGAAAACATGTGAAACTTAGAAAGTGAAATGTCATATGCACCCTTCAATTGAAAGCATGTATTGATATAAAATGATTTGAAGAGAGGAGAAAGTGCAATGGTTGTCTATAACATTGTGTTAGAATCAAATGATGCAATCATGAAAGACCATGTGATGGGGAACACACAATGCCCCTAATTTTATCCCCAATTATGAGGACAAGCAAGTGAGAAATTCGAAGTGGTTGGTGTCATCTTATAAGAGCAATAGGATAAATGAGTTGATTAACAAGATAAATGATACAATGAGAATAATGAAATAATAGAGATTTAACTTGATTAAGCATATGATTAAGCCAATAAGATTAATGTAACAACAAAGAAGCAAACATAAAAGTGTAAACCATAAGATCTTATATACACAAAGAAACCCTTGTAGGGAAAACTCCACCACCAAAGAGACCCAATCTTGTATCAATCACAACCAAATTTGTACATCAATACAACCACTTATCACTTTGATAATAATATGGCAGCATACAAGTATTTGCAAAAGAACCTTACCATCCTCTATCACATGCCTTGAATATATAGAAATTTGGAAACTAGAAACCACAAAATGGTATTCAAAACTATGAGTTAACACCATGAGCCATAAAAAACATATCCAAAACCCCTGTAGTTATGGTTAAACAACCTAGAACAGTAACTCCTCTTACACATCTACCCTCTCTTACATTCCATAGATTCTATCATGATAGTAATCAACCCCTTTCCTTAAATCTAGGTATTCTAATAGGTTATTCAATGTATTTTCCATAACCACCAAATTGGGAAGATTCCCTATAACTCCCAATTTAAATGACCTTTTCAAAGTAAATTCCCTATTTAATTCCTTTTAAACTATAATATCTTAAAGAATAAATAATAAAAAATAACGTCTCCACCCTCACAAGGGCATCCTGTTTTCCCACCCCATGATGTTTGGAGATTATACATTATTTATCATCTATATAATTAATACAATTTACAATCTAACAGATATGTAAGGTGAATGACACACCTAATCCTAACATTATCTCACTTGAAATCTACATTACAAAGACAAATAGGAACTAAATAAATCAAGTGCTAGTAGAGGCAAGGCCTGTGGCTTCTTTACACCAATTGAATCTCTCCATGCTCACTAGCTTAGTGCAGAATCTTCAACATTAACCAAAGTTTCAACTTTCTATATCATGACTCTCCTCCCCTCAACTATCTCATAGAAAAATAATATTGAACATCAATAGACTTTATACAAGCGTGATGCATAAAACTTTTTACCAAGAGATATCACTTTGACTATCACATCTAATCTTGATCTATTTACCCTCAAAGCCAATACTTGAACACAATCTCTACAACTGCATTGCCTCCTTACACACATCATGTGTGTCACAACCATGTACTTTACATCTATAATGGATAACACAATTGTACGTTGTCACTTACTCATCCAAGTGACAACTCCTCCAAATAAAGTGAACACATAGCTACTCATGGACCTCTTATTCTCTAAATTACCAACCCAATCTAAATTAATAAAGCCTTGTATATCAAGAAATTTTCCAAATCATTAGTATCGCTTCTGACTACAAATATAATAATCAAAAGTTCCTCATAAATATCTAGATTTTTTTGCACGATTCTAACTCTCTACCAAGATTAGACATAGACCTACTAAGAACTCCACTAGTTGGGTAATATCTATTCTTGTATAGTCTGTAAAATACAATAAGCTACTTAAACCACTAGCGTACAAAACATTAAGCATATCTTATGAATCATCATATAACTTAATATTGATAAGTAAAGGTCCAATACTTATTGATTTATAATCTTGCATTGTGAACTACTATAAAATAATCTGAACATACTTACTCTAAATAAGCCAAAGCTTTATGCCAACCCAATCCCCACTAACCTCCATGTTTAACAAATATTTTTTATACCCAAATCCTTCATGTGAAAAGAACAAGATAATTGATTTTTGAGCTCCCTAATCATACCCCCACTACTTCCAATGAACATGCCATCAATATATAAGACATATTAGTAGCTAATCATCAATCAATTTGATATAAATATAATAATCACATTTACTCCTAACAAACCCAAGTTTTAATGTGAAAGAATAAAAAATTTGACACCACATCTGAGGTGTCCAAACTATGTTTTTTATTCCCTTTTACCATAAGACCAATAGGCTATTTTTATATACATTTCTTCTTCAAGATCTCCATGCAAAAAATTGTCTTTAACATTCATTTTCTCTACCTCTAAATCATAGGAAAATACAATAGAAAGTAGGAACCTAGTCTATCTATTTTGAGTTTATTATTAAACATTCACTTGCAACTAATATATTTTCCCATTTAGACAACTCAATTAAATCTCGTCTTATATTTGTCCAAGCCATCATCTCACCCTCCATGGCCTCCATCCAATACTTGTGATCCTTCAAAGAAAGACTTCCTTCACAAACTAAGGTTCATCATTAGTACAAAATAGAACAAATAGACAATGGAAATCTAGTGGGTTATACTTGTCAACTAGTTTCCATTGCCTTATGGGCTTTCTCAAGGGTGTAATAAAAAGATCTTATTCTTCCTCTATATCCTCATGTCAAACTATTGTTCTTCCAACCACACATCTTATTTCTTATTTTTATGATTTTAACATGAAAATCCTTTTTTTTGTTGTTGTACCTAATTAGAATTAACTCTAAGCTTCTTGAAAATCACATATTTGGAATGCAACATTTTCAAGGTTAGATGATTCAAAATCTTCTAACCCTTGAAATTCTCACCATAACCATTGATCAAATTATATTTGTCAACATTGAAATCCAATTTGGACCATTTTTCTCTAAACACATGAATAAAAGCCTTACAACCAAAAAATTCAATATGTGAAATAGATGGTTTTTAACTCCAATTTGGACCATTTTTTCTAAACACACGAATAAAAGCCTCACAACCAAAAATTTCAATATGTGAAATAGATGGTTTTTTACTTATTTGCACTTCATATGATGTTTTATCAATCAAAGTAGAACTTAAAAATCTATTAATAAACTAACACTTGTAGTACTTATAGCGTTATCTTGAAAACATTAATCCAATTAAGAAATACTCAACATACTTTTGGCCCTATCCATTTATGTCCTATTAATTTTTTCTAATATATATATATATATATAGTTTTTTTTCTCACAATACTTGCATGTCTATAGAAATTATTGAATTGTCTAAAATAATATTCCTAGGGGCTCCATTATTTGACTTATTACTTCTATTTTTTATTTTTATTTGATTTTCAACAGAGACTTTAAAATCTTTCAACTTGCTAAAACCTTTGGATTCATGTCTTAGAAAATAAGTTCATGTAATGCAAGCATTCATTAATAAAGAAAACTTAACAACAATGCTTAGTAATTGAAGTAGTATCTACAAGATCAAAATCACCACAATGAATAACCTCTAATAATTTATTTTCTCTATTGCTACCAAATTAAACTTTATTTTCCAAACACACAATTCTCATAGAAATCAAAATCTATAAAAAGATAGACAAATTATCCACCATATTTTTATTAACTAAAGTCTTAAATGAATAATTTCAAATAATTTGGACTCATGACCTTTTCTAGTTAGGAGAGAATTTTATTGTAAATAAATTGGACTATTTATTCTAAATAAATTAGACTATTTGTGTACATAATTCTAAATAGTCTGGACTCATTCTTCACAATGCATACTTAAAATATCACATTTATATGAAAAAAATCTGAGTAGATTAATATGATGAAAAATATAAATTATTTACGTTTACACCTCACAAATTGGACTTAGTCTAAAAAAAAATGGGTTGTATTTAGATTTATAAATTAATTTTAGATTTATTATCCACAATATTAACATAGAATAATACTATCATACATGAATTTGTTTGTATAAATTCTTTTGATATGTTATATTTTGTGGGTATTGATTTTCAAAACCATCTTTTTATTCTATGAAAGTGTGCTAATTATCACTAAAAAAAGTCACGTAAATAAAACTTACAAAAAATAAAATATTAATATTTTTGGAAGGATCGAATAATACGTATTATGCAATTTTAGATAATCAAAGAAAGTCTATAAATTGAATAAAACCCAGAATATTGATATAAATATTTTCATCACAATACAATCTAAACTCAATACCATATCACATCTTTTTGTTTGAAAATATATTTTTTATTATTATTAAAATATAAAAAAGGTTTATATCTAATTTAACCATTGTCAACAATGGAAATCACATTCACATACACATTGACTATTTTAAATGTGAATGTTCATAGAAATATATTTCTATTTTTTTGATGCCAAGCATGAACCAATGCTACAAGGAAGGGATATATATCTATTGTGGGTTAGAGAAAATAATGAAGAGATTTGACTACATATTTAAAATGTTCACACTTCTCAACAATCAAGAATAAGATGCATTTAAATATTCTCATAATGCTAATGGTCATATCTTATCAATCCTTTTTCTAAATGAAGAATAATAATTACACAAGGTAGATTGCCAATCTTTGTTATGTCGAACAAAGCATCAATGTGTGCATCCATGATGTCCATTTCATATTGGTTGATTACTTTGATTTCTTGCAGTCAATAGAGTTTTGTTAGAAAACTATTTTATAAAGTCTTCACAATGTCTAAATTTTACAATAAATCCCTATAATCTCAAAAAAAAATTGATACAACTTCAAAATCCATCAAGTCCTTAGAGGTTTGATTAAAAAGATCAAAACTATTGATGATCCATAACATTGATTTGATATTATAAAAACCAATACAAAATATTCACTTTAGATCAATTCTTCTTAAAAGTCTTACCTTCCATTTCCCTTTTGGAAGATGGATACTAAAATTCACATTGAAATTCACATTGCTTATGGCTATTGAACTTGTCAAAATTGTAGATATAATGGAGACACATATAAGAGGTAAAATTACAAAACATCCTTTTTTAAATTAAATTTGGTAGATAAGAATTGGATATTTTTGTAAACTATTGTTTGTAATATTTGACCCCACCAACTAAGTACATATCAATGACCTTCGCATGCCTATTATCTCACCTTACATTATGGTCATGTCATGAGTCCTTTTCCATCAATACTCTTGTCAAACCAATTTGTTTCACTTATATATGAATTATTATTAAAGCTATGACTATAGTAATATCTCCAAGAATATTCCATAATTACTTGAATTCATAGGTCTTTTCGAACTATATTCATATGAAACAAGTATAATTTAATTCTATCATAACGATTGCTATGTTCTTAGTTAGTTAAAGCACTATTTTTGAGTTATTAATATGGTCAAAAGGAAGCTATAATTTGTATAGTTTGTGAAATATATTACATTTTATAGGTAAGTTATAGATATAAAGATACAAATTAGAGTTATAATGTTAATTTTGTATAGTTTGTGAAATATAATTACATTTTATAGGTAAGTTATAGATAAAAAGATACAATTCAAAGTTATAATGTTAATAAAAAAATTATTTTGTATTGTATCTAAAAATATTTAAAATTAAATATATAAAATTTATTTTGTATTTTAGTTTATTTTACATGAACATATTAGAGAATATTTGTGTTATGTTAGAAATTCATAAATACATTTATTATCAAATGAAATAAATATTTTTAATTTATATAAAATATTATGTAAATTCAATATTTTCAAACTTAAATTTATTATCAATGTCCTAATTTTATATTCACTTCATGTTCAAACATGTCAATTTTTTTATTTATTAAGATACCAATATTGTTATAATAGCCTCCCACATTGTGAAATCAATCCACAAAGTTTGTTGATGCATATGTGAAAGAAATGACATAGATAACTTGTACCACCTTGTAGAGAATAGTAAATTATATCAATCAAAATGAATCAAACCACATTTTATTCTAGTTAGGAATAATAATGTATCAGAATAATTACATTGAACACATTATTGAGAATTACAAATCATGAGTACATTTTACCTTGCAAAATACAATGAGGGTTGTTATATTATATTTTAAAATAATGGTGGCAAGTAAATATTATAGTGTACCCCTTAAACCCATTGATAATTTCCACCCTTGGGCCCCTACTTTTTCATGAGAATTATTTTTAGATTGAATGGATTCACCATCATAATTAATGTATTTTCCTATTATTTTTTCAAGATTCGCCAAAATTTTAGTGATGTGAAAAAATCACCAGTAAAAAATAATACTATTTTCAAAAAAAGGAAAGATTTGTCAATAGAAATTAATATTTTTTCCTAAAAATATGAAAGATTCACCAGGATTTTATATCTTTTTTTGAAGGGGGTTTCTTAAAGTTATCACTGCTCAACACTAGTGATTATCAAACACCATGACCTTCCTCACCAGAGGTTATTATAGAGGACATCACACATGAGTATCAAATTGACACAAGAAAAATTATTGGAGATACAACAAGACCCAAATGCAATAAAGGTAATTGATTGCCTTCTTGAAATTGACCCAAATAAATATTTTCTTATACTAGCACAAAAAGGTGCTAAAATACCTTTATATTTTGACATTGCCACACTTAGGGAACAAGCCCTTACAACATCATGTCATCACACACCATATCTCCCATTGACACATATTCGATACCGTTTTCTAAACAATACATCATTCCACTCTATAAAATATCCTTCAAATCTAATCACATGACCACATCTATTCGTAATCACTAAATTTATTCATATATACTACATAAAACCCAATCTTTCACATCTAGCATGAATACAAACACAAATACCCCATTTGCTTCATGACCTATCACATCCAACATTGATACTAATATCCCATTTTCTTCACAAAATATCACATCCAATATCAATATAAAATCACATACATGTCACAACCATCCAACGTATCCATGGACACATATATCCCAACTCATTCCCACAAATATTGTACACTTAAGTTCCCAAACCATTCAAAAATTTCCTCCTTCAACATCCCGAATCACTCATCCATATCTAGCATACCCATGAATACTTGAACATTTTGAATCATGCACAATTTCATTTTATCCCCACAAACACATATATCCCTCAATCTCATATTTTCTCATACAACTAATTCAATATCCCACAACAACAATAAACCATTCCAAAAAATCAAAATCCTTCATTTAATTCATCAACCATCCCACACCATCAAACATATATTCCCTCAAATCAACCACCAATTGACATGAATAATGACTTGGAATAAAAAATATAAAACTTGCATAAGAAAATAACTGACATAGAATTATGAAATGCGAAGATAAACTAGACACTTGAGGATATCTGTCCTTATCCATTTGATTGAACAATACCTATGATTCCCTTCCCCTGTAACTTTGAAATTCCAAAATTTGACAAGTATAAGGGAAGGTGTGATCCATGAGAACATATACAAGAATTCTAGATAGCTTTCCTAGAGGTATCTTCCAATGACACATAATTGATGCGCATCTTTCCTCAAAGTTTAGGAGGATAAGAAATATAATTGTTCTCTCATTTGCAACATGGTATCTATACCTTTCATGAAATGAAAAATTCATCAATCACTTATCTTACAACATTACACAAGAAACTATGACTAATTTATGCAACACCTAAGAACAAAATGGAGAATCATTTCTACAATGTTGGAGGAATATGGGAAGTAAATTCCCATGTCCCATACCAAAAAATAACTAATAAGCATTTTTGTTGATAATCTTAATCAAGAAATAGATTTCCACCCACAAGTACTATGTTCTAACACATTTGATGAAATCATAGAGAAAGGAATCACTATTGAAAAGCCCTCATTGCAAAAGGTCTTTTAAAAATTTACAAAGAAAACAAAGAGCATGCCTCACTCCAATGTTAAACCTCACCTATGGTCCAAGAAAAAAAATGTTAGCAATGATGGTGTAGTGGATGCTAAACTTGTGAAAAATATACAAACACCATCTAACACATAAAAATAAACCAAAATGTGACTCACCTAAGGAGAGAACCAAGAAAAAATAATTATACTAGACAAAAATACACTCCCCTAAGGGAGCTAATTAAGTCTACATTGAAGAAAACGGTCCAAACCAATCTCATTAAGCTTCCAAAGAAAAGACAATATGATGAACCTTTTATCACTACGATTTTCACCCTTGCCAAGTACTTGACTTAGCTATCTAGTGAAACATGGGAGGACCTCTTAAAGGTACATATACATTGAAGATAATTAGTATCTTATCTCCTATAAAAATGAAAATAACAAAGGTCGATTGTAACAAGTGGAATGATGGTTAACATATAAACAATGACTTTGGTGAACTTAAGGTTGGTTGTGCTAGTCTAAAGGTAACAACCTTGATTTCCAATTAGCTAGAAAACATTGAAGGTGTATTTTGGAGTGAAAAAGTTTAGGGAGAATTTTAAAGAAAAAAAAGACGGTTATGTCAATCAAAGAGTCAAAATATAATGGTAGCTGGACATAACAAGGAAAAAAATGACAAGATGCATGACTAGGGTAGAGCTTAGTGAATAGTTTTCCTTAAAAAAAGTGATAGAGGATTAGAAAGGAATCCCAGTTACTCAGATTGATGGATGCTAAGATAACAAACCTTAGACTCTAGATGACATTCAAGCTCATGATAAGATAATATAGTGACACTAGAAAACAATGATTAAATTTTAAAAGAAAGAGATGGAAAAACAATGCATCTTGAAGGTTTTGAGAGTGTCATTGGAATTTTCATTTTTGAGAGTTTTCAATGTTTTATTCATTAGTCATAACATATCATTTATCTTTATTTAAAAATTTATTGAAGCTTGTCCATTAAATATTCAAACCCTTTTCATGTTTTTTGTTGTTATTAAGTTTACAAAGTCTACACTATTAGGGATTATCATACACCCACAAGTCTGTGTATTCAATCAATTCATCCAAGTTTAAAAGAGAAGGATGTTTTTTCCATAAAAGTAGTATTTGAATCAATACATATGTAAAAAGGCATGATTATGGTAATCTAAGCTTGTTCTAATATAAGTAGCCATCCAAGATTTGTGATAGTGTGATAATCCTATTGTGGAGTGTTTTTAAGACAAGATAAGGAGGCAAATGACAAACCCTAGTCAAAAGCATGAATGATATTTTATATTGAGATAAGGACATACCTATATATCTAAAATAACAGAGATGATGGCCGTGATGGATAGGTTTCAAACAACATTGAGACATCATGAAGAGTATTGTGACAATAAAAATGGAGATATAGTGGACAATCATTATAATAGACATATACAAATACATGGTGGATGGAAGGCTACTAATAGAGATAACTACAAATGACAATAATTGATGGATTTTTTTGTGAGAGATAGGATAAAGAGGCCTTGAAGGAATAAGACATCTTTCAAATACCTATCCTAGAATTTATTTCACACCTCTAGGAAGCTTTTAATACTTTTCAAAATCTTGCACATGTGCCTTTAAAGTAAGTAACTAAGGTTATGGAGATTTGGAGGTGGAGGTTAGTTATGAGCCTTTGAGAGCATCTAGAGAAGTTTGGTGAGTTGTTCATTAGATTGAGAGAATAAAGGGCAATTTGACCTAGTTAGGGGCATCTCTAAGAATGTAGGAGTTATTCAAGGAGCTTTTGGAAGATGGACAAGGTCAAAGAAATAATATTCCTTCATTCAACCACTTGTTATCAAAATTTCAAGGGCTAACAAGTAGGGACATGTTAGATAGGCACTTCATATGCATTGTAATAATGTGAGAGTAGTAACAGAGTGTATGTAAGTGTAATGAATGGAAGGTATGTGAAAAAAGTGTGAAGAAAATAGGGAGAGCTAGTATCAAAGGCTCATTCTCATTGTGAGAGTGTCAGCTGTGTCTCTGGTGCATATTAGAGTTATATTTCAAATCTACTAGTATTTCTATATTTTGGTAGGACTAGTGTTCTACCTTTTGTATTGTTCTGATAGGGATTTGTGTCTCCAATAGGTTCGTGCCTACATATTCATTTTGGGATTGGTGTCTCTAGTAGGTTGGTACCTACATTGCATTGTAAAATTCACTTATTATATTCCTACTTGTGAGTATTTCTCACCATGGTTTTCCCTTCTTGAGTTTCCACAGATATCTAGTGTTATGTGTTATCTTGTGTTGTGCTTTAATTACTAGCTTGTATGGTTTAGTGCTCTTTATGTTGAATATATATTTATATATATATATATAATAGTAGAAATATTTCCAAAATTATTTTGATCTACTGATTCATGCCTCCCTCTCAATAGATTGTGTGCTCTTCAATTGGTATAATACTTAAGTTCCTTTGAAAAAGTCTAACAACTTAAGGTAGATCTGAGATGACATAGGAAAGTTCATTTGGAAACAAAGTACTAGTTTGTGATGGATCTAATTTTTAATTTTGGAAAGTTAGGATGGAGTCATATTTGATGGATTTAGGAATGGACATCTGGATGTCATTTGTAGAAGTATATGATCCTCCTGATAATCTCCGTCCTTGAGATACATCAAGAAAGAGGGCTCTTGAGCTCATTGCTAATCCTAAGAATTCTATTTTACGTGGTTTGACTAACATTGAATTTTTGAAAGTGATGGAGTGTATAACAAAATAGGAAATATGGGAAAAGTTGGAAACTATCTATGAAGGTGATGAAAAAGTAAAAGAGGAAAAGTTGTAGACTTATAGAGCTCAATTTGAAGGTATGAGAATGAAAGAAGATGATAACATTGCTACATTCATGCTCAGGGTTGATGAAGTTTTCAACCATATCCGAGGTCTTGGTGAAATATTGGAAGAGAAGGTTGTTGTGAAGAAGGTACTCAGATCTCTCCCCAGAAGGTTTGATCCTAAAATATCTACTATTGAAGAAGCTAAAGATCTGAATGCTTTAAATTTGATTGAGTTGCATGGAACATTAATTGCATTTGAAATGAGATTTGAAAGTGAAGATTCTATAAGGAAAGAAGCTACTTTTAGAATATTTTTGAAGTAGGTTGATCAAGATTTTGATTGTGGACCATATCCAAAAGAAGTAATTTTTTTTAGGAAGCTACAAAGAGGTTTCAGTAAGTACAAAGATAAATTACCTTTCAAATGTTTCAATTGTGGAGAAGTTGGAAATTTTATGGCTAAGTGTCCCTATAAGAGTACTAACAATGTTGAAAAAAAGAATGGAAATAAATATTTTTAGAGTAAACAAAAGAGTTTATATACTAATGAGGAATAAGATGAAGATGCATTTGGAGATGAAAATAGAAAGTCTATGTTCAAGGATTTTGAAACTACTAAAGGAGATGCTGAAATGGGTTCCAGAGAAAATGATCTTGTGGAGAAACTATTATGGGTCGGAAAAGAAATAAAAAAGTTGAAGGACAAAATTGTAAAATAAGTGAGATCCAAAGAAAGAATTGTAAAATATTTGAAGTTTGCGATAATATTATTGTTGATCCAAAGATTCAGGCAAAAGAAGCAAAAATAGTTGAAGAAGTTATGACAAAAAAATAATGATCAAGAGACAAAGATTGTGAGAAGCTTTAAGCAGAAATTGTTGTGGCCAAAAAATAGCTTGAGAAGGTAAATCAGAAGCTGCAATTGAAGTTCAATAAAATTATTGAAACCCTAGATTAGATATTGGAAGGTCAGAAAACTTTGCATGTAAAAATTGGAGTAGGTTTTGATGACCAGAAGAAAAAGGTGAAAAAATAGTTAAAGAAGGCTACTATGGAAAATCTGAAAGTGACAGGTTCCAGAAGTTCAAAATATGAAAGAACCATGAGAGGTGACAGAAGTATAACTCATAATGATGCCTAGTGCAAAACAAAAGGAGAAGATACGAAAGGTAAGGATACAATACCATGCCAAATTTTTCTTTCTTTGGTTATTGTTTTAATTACAATGATTATTGACATAAGGCTATGGATTGTAGGAGAGTTTTAGTAAGAAGAAATAATTTTGTCAATAATAATGCATTTGCAACTCTGTTCATTTTTAATGTAATTTGTTTCAAGTGCAACAATTTTGGACACATTGCAAGGAATTGTGGAAGTAATTTGGTGAGTTCCCCATTACAAAAAAAAAGAAGTGATATTTTAGAGAAGGTCTAGAAGATGGTCCCTAAAGAAAAGAAGTCTGAAAAGTCTATGATTGCTCAGATTACTTTACATGCTCAAAAGCAGAAGAACCAGTGGATTATTGATAGTGGTTACCTAGTTATATGACTAGAGATAAAATAAATTTCATGAATTTCAAGAAATTTGAATGTGGTTCCATTACCCTTGGAAACAATTCAATTGCTAAAATTTCTAGTAAGGGTACTTTGAATCTTGATGGTGGTTTAAAAAAAAGACACGTGATGTTTTTTATGTTGAAGGTTTAAAACATAATTTTTTGAGTGTCAATCAGATGTGTGATAAAGGATAAAATTTATCCTTTAGTTTTGATGGTTATGAAATAAGAAAATCAAGTACCGATGACTTGATTGTGGAAGGAAGTAGGACAAATAATGATATTTATCACCTTAATGAGTTGAATGGATAGAGTCATCTCACTGTGCAGAAGGATGAAAGGTGGATTTGGTACAAAAGGTTAGGACACATGAATTTGGATGATATTGTCAAGATTGGTTCAAAATGGGTGGTCCAGGTTATGCCAAGGATTAAGAAACCTCAATCAACTAGCTATAAGCCATGTCATGAAGGGAAGCAAACAAGAAGCAAATATCTTGCTAAGGAGTATTCCACATCAAAACCATTGGTTTTGGTACATATATATCTTTGTAGACTAATGAGGACTAAGAGTTCACAAGGAGACATGTATTTCATGATGTTGATTAATGATTATACTAGGATGACTTGGATTACATATCTAAAAGAGAAGTTAGAAGCTTTTGAGAAGTTCAAAGCATTTAAGACTATGGTGGAGAATGAAATTGGAAGGACAATTAAAGTTCTGAGATTAGATAAAGGTGGAGAATTTATAGCTGAGAAGTATGATAGATTTTGTGAAGAGCGTGGAATCTAGAGGTAGTTCTCTGCCTCTAGAGTTCTGTAGAAAAATGGAGTTGCAAAAAGAAAGAACCAAACTATACAAGAGGTGGAAAGGACTATGCTCTATCAAGAAAATCTACCGGATATGTATTGGAGAGAAGCTATATAGAAAGCTATGTTTATTCTGAACAGAGTTTAGATTAGGCTCAAGACAAAGAAGACTCCATATGAGCTATGGAAAGGAAGATCATCATTAGTAAGGAACATCATAATATTTGGAAGAAAGTGCTATATCAAAAGAGATGAAGAGAATTTTGGTAATTTTGATTCAAGGTCAGATGAAGGAATTTTATTGGTTACTCTTTAAGAAGAAAAACTTATAGATGTTATAACAAAAGGTTGAAGAGGATAGTGGAAAGTGCAAATGTGAAGGTTGATGAAACTATTCAGTATACTACTATTCTATAAGTAGAAGATGAAGAAGAAACGATTCTTAGAAACATTGAAAACACAAAATAAGTTGTTCCAAAAACTCCAACTAAGTATGCTCAGAAAAATCACTCTACAAATCAGATCATGGGTGATAAAGATAGTGGAATTCAAACCCAAAAGAGTTTGGAAAGATCAGGAGAACAAGTACATTTTTCTTTACTATCAAATATAGAACCTAAGACATACAAATATGCATGCAAAGTAAAAGGATGGATATAAGTTGTGGAGGAAGAACTAAATAAAATCATGAAGAATGAAACTCGGGAACTTGTCCCAAAACCTAAAAATAAGAATGTGATTAGAACAAAGTGGGTATTCATAAACAAGCTGAATGAAGAAGGTGAAGTGATTTGAAAGAAAGCAAGACTCGTGTGTAAAGGGTATGTTCAAGTTGAAGGTATAGACTTTGAGGAAACATTTTCTCCAGTGGCTAGACTGGAGGCAATCGGGATGTTCTTAGCTCTCTCAACATTCAAGAATTTCAAAGTGTATCAGATGGATGTGAAGTTAGAATTCTTGAATGGACAACTTGAAGAAGTTTATATTGAAAATTTAGAATGATTTTAGTGTACTTACAATACAAATTATGTTTGTAGATTGAAGAAGGCTTTGTATGGACTCAAGCAATCTCCTAGAGCTTGGTATTCAAGGTTGAATCAATACTTGCAGCAGCAAGGATTATAGAGAGGTGGTGTAGATAGTAATTTGTACATAAAAACAAAAGGAGAACAAATGTTGATAATTGTGGTTTATGTTGATGAAATAATTTTTGGAGGAAGCAGTCAAGAAATGTACAAAAACCTCCAGAAGGCTATGTGGAATGAGTTTGAGATGTCTATGTTAGGAGAATTATCTTTCTTCTTGGGGTTGTAGTTTGTTCAATCAAACGAAGGGATTTTTATTTCACAACAAAAATACATAAAGGAGATGTTAAGAAAGTTTAGGATGAAATATTGAAAACTTATTGCAACACCTATGGTTATTGAATGTAAGTTGAGCAAGGATGATGATTTTTCTCTAGCAGATCAAGCTCTATATCAGTCTATGATTGGTAGTTTGTTGTATGTGACAACATCCATATTAGATATCATGTAGGAAGTTGGAATGGTTTCCAAATTTCAAGTAGAACCTAAAGAGACTCATATGAAGGTAGTGAAGAGGATATTCAGGTATTTGAAGGATATAGAATATTTTGGACTGTGGTATCCAAAGAGTGAAAATTTCACTTTGAATGCATATACAGATGCAGATTGGGTAGGATATGTGGATGATCAGAAGAGAAAAAGTGGAGGTGCATTCTTCCTTGGAGAAAATTTGGTGTCTTGGTTGACTAAGAAGAAGGAATCAATTTACTTATCTACAACAAAAGTAGAATACATTGTTGCAATGCCATGTTGCACTCAAGTGCTTTGGATAAAGCAAAAATTGAAAGAAATGAAGGTTGAGTTTGAAGATCATATCACTATTTTTTGTGATAACACAAGTGCAATAAACATTTCAAAGAATTTGATGATGCACTCAAGAAAAAAACATGTTGCAATCAAATAACATTTCTTGAGAGAGAAGGTTGCAAAGAAAGAAGTAAGATTGGAATATGTGGACACGAAGGAGCAAGTTGTAGATATATTCATGAAGCCTCTTCCTAAGGATACATTTGAGTTTCTCTGAGAGAACTTGGGAGTTTTTTCTCCCTCCTCTTGATTTAAGAGGAAAGTATAGGGTGAGGGGGAGCTTGGTCTCCCTACAACCAAAAGGGATGGTGCTCTTGTAGAGTGTTTTTAGAAGTAGTGATGCATGGACTCAGGGGATTCTATTTTGGAAACAGGTTTCAAGATGTTGCAGTGTATCAATATAAAATGGATGTTGATCCTTTGATATTGATGTCAAAGGGGGAGAAAGTGGTGTCAAAAATTTGAATTGAGGAAATGCTAAATTAAGTGATCTTAGAATGCCATATCTTTCACAAGGGGAGTAAATGCTACAACCAAGAAATCATTCATATGTATTGTTCGGGCATGTTTGGTGGGCCCAACATTTTGGTATTTTCCATCAATGATAAAGGGGGAGATTATTGAACATAGCTTTTCATTGATGTCAAAAGAATTGTTGATAATAGTGGTTATCAAAGGCTGTCAAGGCTGTCAGATGTGAAGGTTGTCAAATATGAAGAAGGTTGTAGTAGTAGTAGAATTTTAATTTGACTTAAGGTTCTAGAAGCATGTTGTTTGTCAATGTGTAGACTCTCTAATCTATCATATCTTGTATAAATTCAGTTGTGGCATTATTGTCTACATATAGTTAATGTATTTATTATACCATGTTGGGTATGTAGTCAACATGAGTGTGATGGCCTAAAAGGATATCTTTTAAGTGGAAAGATTTATTAATATGGTTGGAATTTCTTTCAAAAATATAGTATAGCTCTACGATTTGGAAGGAAAGTGTATCTACACTAGTTCTATTAGTTTATTGAGTTTCCATAGGTGAGGCTTAGTGTGCAATGATTTTGAAGTGTTAGAAGGTTCATCAAGATATTCTAAGTTTGAGGTTTGTGTAGTAATGGCTTGAAGCATGTAGAATTCAAATCATGTGTGTGGAGTGAGGATAGGACCTACTTAATGTTCCTGTGGTGGCGCATGCCATCAAGTTCTCTTGGCAAAAAGAAATTTGTGTTTGGATTGTTATATTACATGTTTCATGTAAATTGAATTTAGGTTCATCCTATGTCGTTCGGGTTTGTGTGGATCCCTAACTGATAGTGAAGAGTGTTTATGTAATGTCATATATTTCAAATGTTCAGATGCATTGTAATAATGTGAGAGTAGTAACAAAGTGTATGTAAGTGTAATGAATGGAAGGTATATAACATAAGCATGAAGAAAATAGGGAGTGCTAGTATCAGAGGATCATATTCAGTATGAGAGATTACCATCTATGTCTTTGGTGCATATGAGAATTATATTTCAAATCTACCATTATTTTTGTATTTTGGTAGGACTAGTGTTCTACCTATTGTATTGTTCTAGTAGGGATTGGTGTCTCTTTCTGGTGGGGATTTGTGTCTCTAGTAGGTTAGTGCCTACATATTCATTTGGGGATTTTTTTCTCTAGTAGGTTGGTGCCTACATCACATTGTAAAATTCACTTATTATATTCCTTCTTGTGAGTGTTTCTCATCATGGTTTTTCCCATCTTGGGTTTCCACATATATCTGGTGTTATGTGTTATCTTGTGTTGTGCTTTAATTACTAGCCTGTATGGTTTAGTTCTCTTCATGTTTGAAAGATAAATAATGTTTGTAAAGGTTTTCAGAATCATTTTGATCTACTAATTCACCTCCCTCTCAGTAGATTGTGTGCCCTTTAGAGATATTGCTAGATATATGGATGATTTTGATCATGCTTGGAAAATGTATCTTGATATATGCATAATTTATCGTTATGTGAGCTATAGATATTGTTGTGATTTTTTTTGAAGTATTTTTGAGATGATCTTTAATGGTGATGTCACCTTGGTCAATAAAATATTGAATGAGATTTTTCAATTTTAGACAATTAGGGGTCTTATGTCCTTCAACACTATGATATTTAAAATATTTGTTCTTTCTACCACAAGAGTTTGAGTTGAGGTTCATACATGTCTAACTTCTAGTAACACGATGAGATTAGGTTGTACCACAATCATTTTTATAGGATCCCCTAGAGTATATTTTTGTTGTGGCATATATTTTTTACCTAGGTGGTCCTCTAGGAATGATGAAACCTTGAGTTTGTTTCTTCATGTTTAGTGATTATTTTGTGTCTGATGATGGTTGTATGTTTTTAACTCAGGAAAGGTTTTTCATTAGATTGAGGACCATTATCCTTGTTTTCCTTATAGATTTTCACAAGACCCTTGGCAATGAGATATATTTTGATGATTATTCCCTTTTTTATGATTTCATCCAATGTGTTAGTGCATTGGACTTGTAAATGAAATCTCATCCCTTAGTTTAGGTTTTGGATGAAGATGTGCATAAGTTATTTTTGGGAAAAGGCTATGGGAATTTGCATGACATGTTTCACCATCATTGTAGGAAAGTAACGAATGATTATCTATTCTTTTGTTTTGTGTTGTATAAGTCAATTATAGTGATTGCATGCTCAATTTTGTAGGAGAAATGACGAATGAATTTTTCTGGTAGTTCATTAAACATTTTGATGCCATGTGGTCAATGAGAAAAAAATAAAAATTCTTTTCCTCCTAAATGTTGGGAAAAGAGGTGCATTAAGTATATGTCATTATAAGCTACCTCTAGGAAGGATATGTAAAATTCTCATATATTCTCTCATGGATCACCTCTTCCCTTATATTTGTCAAATTTTGGTATTTCAAAGTTATAGGGGAAGGAAATCATAAGTATTGTTTGATCAAATGGATAAGGACATATGTCCTCAATTATGTAGTTTGTCTTCATATGTCCTATTTTTATGTCATTTATTTTCTTATGTAAGCTTTGTTTTTGTGATATTGATTCATTTGTCATGTTGATTGGTGGTTGATTTGAGGGACTATATACTTTATGTTGTGGGGTTGTTAATGAATTAAATGAAGGATTTTGATTTTGTGGAATGGTTGATTGTTGTTGGGGGATATTGAATGAGCTGTGTGAGAAATTATGGGATTGAGGGATATATGTGTTTGTGGGTATAGAATAAAATTGTGGCTGATTTAGAATGTTTGTACTCATGGGTATGTTAGATGTGGAAGAGTGATTTAGGATGTTGAAGGAGTAAAATTTGTGAATGGCTTGGGATGTTGAGTGTACAAGATTGGCGGGAATGAGTTGGGATATATGTTTTTGTGGATATTTTGGATGGTTTTGAATTGTATGGAATATTTTTATGGATGTTGGATGTGATAGGTTGTAAAGAAAATGGGATATTAGTATGAATGTTTGTTGTGATAGGTTGTGAATAAAATAGGATATTTTTGTTTGTGTTAATGTTGGATGTGAAACATGGGTTTTATGGGGTATGGATGAAGAAAATTTGTGAATAGGAATAGATGTGGTCATGTGATTATATGTGAAGGGTATTGCTAGAGTAATAATGTATTAGCTAATAATTAATTAATTATTAAGCCAATTCTATTCCATGCACTTAAAGCTAAAGTTAGGAGTGTTTTTTCTATTAACTAGAGTGATATATTATTAGATCATTTTGTCTCATCACATAGGATAATGAAACTTGTCATGATCTAACCCCTTTATTATTTAGGGTTACTCTTATAAAGAACTTTCCTTCATTGTATTATTTTATTTTATATTTTTTTCAAGTTGAGGATATAGCAAGTTATTGTTTGCAACTCTCTTGCATGAAAGGTATTTTTGTTCATTGTTTGATCTTGTATCTCAAGTTATTGACAATTGTAACATGGTATCAAAGTGTGGATTCAACAAACCCCTTCTCCATTTTTGAGTTTTTTTCTCAACTATGGTTACAAGAGAAAATTTGGAATCTTCATTTCTTTTTTGTAATTTTTGGAGTTGGGTGGTTTTTTGGTGTAATTTGGTGTGAAAAGGACCTTAACATTGCATTCAAGAGGCTAAATTGATGAATTTTGATACTAAATTTTTCTATTTCACCAATGGGAGCTTCTAAGGCAATTTTTTTATTGGGAGGCTGTACGACCCCCTAGAAGGTTGTATTGTATGGTTTTTTTGCAATTTTTTTTTTTTAAAATTGCATGAAGCAGTATTTGAAGTGCTTAGTGCTCAAGGAGAACCATGCAAACAAGGGTGGAGAGAAACACCACTAGGGGTTGCACCCTTAAGATAGCACCACCATACCTGCCACTATCACTCCCTCTAGGTCCCACAGACTCCACTGCAGATGCCCGGGTCACATCTGTGACTAGGAACAGAACATTAAGTCCCCAAGGGTCCTTTTTATACTTCTTAGGTCACCCACATGACCACCATTATGCTAGTTCAAACCCTGCACCCCAATGAGAATTTTCCTATGTGACCAAAGGCCAACATTTTCAACCCCAAGGTTGCGTTGTAGGGAAAATTGAGCAAATTTTATGAAATCAAGTATAAATTTTTCCTCTCTTGTCTATTTTTTGTAATAAAATATTATCAGAAAGCTGGTTTTGAGCCCATTCCAATGTTGTAATGCATTTTTCCAAATTTTTCTCCATGAATCTTCTACAGGCCATTGAAATCAAATCTTCTTTTTTGCACTTTTGGGATCTTAAATCAGGCATAAGGACTCCATATTTTTCAAACAAATAGGTGTTGGAAAGGTTCTTTAGTGCTCTACATAGCCATGAAGTCCATTTTTCCAAAAAAATACACCAGGTACACAAAGATGTATTTGATGTGATTTTTACTTTCTTAATTTTTTTGCTCCAAAATTTACATTAGGTTTTGGTTTTTCTTGTTGTGGGGGCTATATTTCTCACTTTTAGTATCTACATACATTAGGGAATAGAAAATATTTCCCACGCATTATTTTGCAAACCTCAAGCATCATGGTAGATACCTCTTTGGTTGAATGTCTTATGCATAACTATCATATTTGAAAATCTCATATGACAAGATTACTCATGGCAAAGGGTTTATGGTCCACTTTGGATGAAGTAAAGCCAAAATTGACTCATCAATTTGAGATACTTCACCATAGTAACAAGATGGATGAGGCTATGGCACTAATTTCATGTAGGTTTCAAAGAGTCTCTTATTTCATATTGAGTCTTGTAGCTCTCTTAGGGATATGTTGGAGAAGTTCAAAGATATTTTTGGCACCATTAATGAGTTTTGAGCTATACAAATTGAGGAAGAATTGACATCACTTGTACTTGATTCTTTCCCCTCCATTAAGTACTTCTTGTAAAATTTTAAGTCAATCATATCTCTTTTACAAGGTTGTGGGAAAAATAAAACTGACTGTGAGTAATCTTTGGCATGAATGTTTTGGTCATGTCAATTACACATATCTCCAACATATGAGTACACAAGCATTCTTGTTAGGTCTCCCTAATATTTCTTGTACTGATGGTGTTTATCAAGGATGTGCTCTTGGAAAACATCACCAAGATTATTTTCCTACCGATAGAGCCACACATGCTAATGTACCCTTAGAGTTGGTATATAGCCACACGTTCTAACTACTTTATTTTTAGGGACCAAATATGTGCTCACATTTATTGATGACTTCTCCAAGCGTACATGGGTGTAATTTCTAAAGTATAAGAGTGATGTCTTTGGTTTTTTTAGGATCTTTAAGGGATTCATGGAGAAGAAATCTAGTTTTTCTATTAATAGATACACACATAAAATGGGGGAGTACAAAATTTTGGGAGGTCATGTGGCATCCCAATAAATTTTTTTGTCTCAAAAGCTCCCATAAAAAAAATAGGGAAAATTTATAGTCAAAATTCATCGATTCACCCTCTTGAATGTGTTGCACTATGTTGTCATTGTTGCAATGTGTGACCTTGGTCTTCCTTGCAACACTAAGCACTTGGGTTTGTGACATGGTCTAACCACCTCCTGTGGTTCTTAACCGAAGCTTGTATCAGGCATTGACAGGTCAATCTTTTGGTGCAACGACAAGTTCAACAATTGGTATCAAAGTTGGTCACAAGTTCAAAACCCACGCTTGTACTGGGGGGTTGTTGCAAGGTGTGACCCTTGGTCTTCCTTGCAGCACTAAGTGCTTGGGTTTGTGACATGGTCTAACTGCCTCCTGTGGTTCTTAACTGAAGCTTGTATTGGGCATTGAAAGGTCAATCTTTTGGTGCAACGACAAGTCCAATAGTCATTAGTGTTGTCATTGATGTCAACCTCTGTCAACCTCTAGTGTGGTTATGATGAGAAGGTGTTGTAGATGCAACATGGTCACTTGGTTTCCAAGTTCTTTTGATAATTTTTTTGCATATAGTGTACAAGGTGCAGGGTGTGTTCTATATTGTGTTCCACATTTATTCATGCTTGAAGATATGCTTGTGTAGTTTGGATGTGACGTTCAAAATTGTCCAAAAGTGTTATATCTAGAGTTTTAAGTTTTGGAATGTGCAACAGTAGAAGATGCATTTGAAAATGTTTGGCCTATGCAGAAGGTTTTCTAGGAGAAATGAAATTGCTCTACATTTCTCTATGGTGAAGTTTCTTTTCTTGCAGATTTTGGAACATGCTAGTATTACCTTTATTTATATTCCCTTGGATGGTTTGGTGTTCATTTTCTCCATAAGCTTGATTCATGTGTTGTGTCTCAGTGATAATTTGACTGCTTGCACATGATGATAATGTTCTTAGTTACATATGTATGTGCAAGTGATTTTGAGTATTTTGTTGGTGTTGAAATATTCCAAGATGTTGTGTATTATTGCTAAGTGGTTTGTAGGTTGTTTCTAGACTTGGTGAAGTGTGAATATGGTTGCTTGTTAAATATAATGCTAGTTTGGCTAACCTGGTGTGTTAGCATTATTTACAGATGTGATTCATTGCTTGTGGAAGCATTGTGCAACATGTTAGTGTAGATGTCAGTCTTGGTTAACCCTTGGCGTGGTCCACCTTCACTTCTTTCCATTGCAGAGGTGTTAGGTGTTGACCTATTTGGTGGTTGCATATTTGAGGTGCATATGTTTCATTGAGGTTGACTAGGAGAAGATTGTTTAAGGTTCCAAAGGATATATATGTAAGGTAATTTATTAGAGAAGTGTGTGGTGTGTTGTGTGATACAAAATGATGTGTATTTTATCAAGTGTTGTGACTTGAGTGTGAGCATGAATTCCTAAGACTACCAAAAGTAGTGAGAAGAAGGTGTCTACATTTTAGTGTGCTTGAAGTTGCTAGAGGCAGTGAGCCGAAGGTTGCATATGGTTGTGGATTCTCTTGTTTCTCTGAGGTATTCTACCTCCTTGTAAGAGTCTCTTTCTATTATGTTGTATTCTAGAAGAAGTGATCTTCCATGGAAGTGAGCCTTTCTCTTTTGGATAGTGATTCCTTTGGGTATTGAACCCTTCTGGTAGTGAACCTTTTGTATTCAGTGTTGATATTCATATATGTGTGTTTGTGTATGAGTTAATCCCCATCATGGTTTTTCCTTGATTAGGGTTTTCTATGTAAAATCTGGTGTTCTATTGTGTATGGTTGTTGTTGTGTTGATGTTTCATTTGTTTACATTCATGCTGATGCATAATAAGGGTTTGAAGGTTAATGAGGGTTTGAAGGTTTTAATATACAACTAATTCACCCACCTCTTAGTTTTCCTATGTGTCTAACAATTGGTACCAAAGCATAGGTTCCTTAGAAGAAGCTTAATCACTTGAGGTAGATCTAGATGGTGCACAGGAATGGTGTCAAAACTCCTATGTTTGATGGAACAAATTATGCCTTCTGGAAAGCCAAGATGGAAGCCTTTTTGTTGGACTTGCCATTGCACCAAAAGATCAAACTTTCAATGCCTGATACAAGCTTTGGTTAAGAACCACAGGGGGCAGTTAGACCATGTCACAAACCCAAGCACTTAGTGCTGCAAGGAAGACCAAGAGTCACACCTTGCAAAAATCCCCCCCAACACAAGCGTGGGGTTTGAACTTATGACCAACTCTAATACCAATTGTTGGACTTGCCGTTGCACCAAAAGATCAACCTGTCAATGCTCGATACAATCTTCGGTTAAGAACCACAAGAGGTAGTTAGACCATGTCACAAACCCAAGCACTTAGTGCTGCAAGGAAGACCAAGGGTCACACCTTACAACACTTTCTTGTCTCATTAGGGTTTGGTGTGTGGAAGTTAGTTCAAGATGGATATACTATACCTTCTACTTCTCTAACACGTGAAGATGATATCAAGGATTATGAGAATAATGGAAAATAAAGGAATACTATCTTGAGTGGGCTTTCTAATTCAAAACTTGTGAAGGTGATAAGCTACAAAAATACTAAAGAGGTCTGGGTAAAGTTGCAAAGTATTTATGAAGGAGGTTCTAAGTTCAAGCAAGCAAAGATGCAAAATTTCAAAGCCAAATTTGAAACCCTAAGGATGTCAAAACATGAAGATATTTTAGGCTACATGCTCAAGGTGGATGAAATTGTCGATGCCATCAATGGTCTTGGTGGAAAAATAGAGGAAAGTGAAGTTGTGAAAATGGTATTAAGAACTCTTCCTAAATATTCTAGTGCTAAAGTTTCTGCTATTGAGGAAGCTCAAAATTTGGATCAATATACTAGAGATCAAATGTTTGGTGTTTTAACTACTTTTGAATTAAGATATTTTGACAAATATTATTCAAAGAAAGAAATTTCTTTTAAAATCAACAAGAAAGAGAAGAATTCTAATCTTATCTGGATGATCTTGATGAGTGGAAGCAAATTTTGTAAGGAGATTGAAAAAGAGAATTGGAAAATATAGAGGTAAGTTACCCTTAAAATGTTTCAATTATTCAAAGATAGGTCATTATGCTTCAAAATGTCTAGGAAAAGTTTCAAATGGAAAACATAAAGATCATAAAAGGTAAATATTTCAAGAAGATTTATTATGTTAAAGAAGACAATGACATATTTGATTATGAGGAACTAGACTATTTGGACGATGGAAGTGATGAATGCTTGTTCATGGCTTTGAATGTTGGAACTAATTCTACTAACCTTGAAAGATGTGTGAAGGAAATTGATTCGGAAATAGGTCACAATGTTAAAGGAACTATGTTGAATACCTTTCATGTAAGAGAGGAGAGAAACTATTGGATAATTGACAGTGGATGCTCAAATCATATGATAGGTGATAAGAGTAAGTATGTTAAACATAAAAAGTATGATGGCAGTCTTGTTAAGTTTTGTGACGATACATCAACTAAGATCTGTGGAAAAGGTTCAATTAGTTTTGATGGAAAGCATAAGGAAAATGATGTTCTTTATGTCAAGGGTCTTTGACATAATCTTCTCAGTGTAGGAAAAATGTGTAGCAGAGGATACAATTTGGTGTTTCAGGATAATGGCTATGAAATAAAAAAAGGAAGCTTTGAAACTCTAGTTGCTACACGAATAAGGATGGAAGGGAATTTTTATGAGCTCAAAGGTGTTGGTGGTAAGTGATTTATGTCACAAATCAATGAAATTTGGCTATGACACAAAATAATGTGTCATATCAATTTTGATAGCCTAGTGAAGGTCAACTCTACTCATGTTGTGAGAGAATTTCCAAGAATTACAAATCCTATTAATGCAATTTTCAAAGAGTATCAGGTTGGAAAATTGACAAAGAAGAGGTTCAACACTAAGGAATATTCTATCTTAAGACCTTTGGAGTTGGTGTATATAGACCTATGTGGACCTACTAGAACAAGAATCTCTTAAGTTTACATGTATTTTATGTTGTTAATAGATGATTACTCTAGAATGATATGGGTAACATTTCTCAAAGAAAAATCAGAAGCTCTAGATAAGTTTAAAGAATTTAAATCTATGGTTGAGAATGAAATGGATTTGAAAATCAAGTGTTAAGATCTAACAGATGTGGTGAGTTCACCTCAAATGATTTTAATAGTGTTTTATGAAGATTATGGGATAAAATATATTTATCTTCTCCTAGGACTCCACAACATAATGGAGTTGTGGAAAGGAAGAATAGGACCATTCAGGAGGCTGTAAGAATCATGTTGAACGAATAAAATCTATCAGATGTTTACTAGAGGGAAGTTATTCATACCACAGTTTACATTCTTAACAGAGGACAAGCAAGAGTAAACATTTCAAAGACCCCCTATGAGCTATGGTATGGAAAAAATCCTACTGTGAAATATTTTAGAGTGTTTGGAAGTAAATGTTATATCAGGAGGGATGATGAAAACTAAGGAAAGTTTGATGCAAGATCAGATGAAGGAATCTTCCTTGGATATTCTACAAAGAGCAAGACATATAGGTGTTACAACAAAAGGTTAAAGAATATAGTTGAAAGTGCAAGTGTCAAAGTGGATGATGAATCACATCAAAGCTCAGTACTGATAGAAGGATATGAATTTGATGAACCCCCATTCAGAGAAGAAGAAAAAGAAGAAGAGAAAAAAAAAGAGATGATAGTGGAAGACGAAGCTCCAAAAAAAATCATAGGACTCCTAAGTATGTATAGAGGAATCATTTTGAGGATCAAATAATTGGAGACGAAAGCAAAGGTGTGTTGACAAGAAGAAAAGTTGCTATGATAGAGGGACCTGTAAACTTTTGTTTACTTTTTGAGATGGATCCTAAAATAGTAACTAAGGCATGCAAGGATGAAAATTGGATCAAATATATGAAAAAAGAGTTGAGGCAGATTGAGAAGAATCAGACATGTGATCTAGTCCCAAGACTAACAAACAAGAATTTGATAAGAACTAAATGGGTTTTTAGGAACAAAATGAATGAGAATGGAGAAGTTATGAGAAAAAATTCTAAGCTTGTGTGTAATGGCTACTCACAACTGGAAGGAATAGATTTTAAAGAAAATTTTTCTCCATTAGAAAGAATGGAAGCTATTATGATGTTTTTAGGTTTTACAACACATAAAGAGTTCAAGGTATATCAGATGGATGTAAAGTTTGCATTTTTGAATGGTGAGTTAGAAGAAGAGGTACACATTGAACAACTAGAAGGTTTTTAGTTATTAGAAGAGTCTAATATGGTCTACAAGTTGAAGAAAGTATTGTATGGACTTAAATAGGATCCTAGATCTTGGTATGCAAGATTGGATAGGTACCTATTGTAGCAAGGATTCAAAAAAAGGTACTAAAAATAGCAATATTTACTTCAAAGTTGAGCGAGATCAAATCCTAATTGTAGTTGTGTATGTTGATGGCATAATCTTTGGAGGAAATGTGTAAAAGGTTTGTTGATGATTTTTTTAGCACTGCAAAAACTTAGATAGAATACAAGTATCCTATCTCTCTTGAAAGGTAAATTTCTATCAGCAAGCCTCGAGAAACAACCCCAAGGTCTCTAATGTCAGGTCTTGACAATGCAAAACAACTCAGTGATAAATGTGAAAATGCTGGTAATCACAAGGGGTCTTACAAATTAACAATGTTGGAAGTGTACTTATCATCAAATATATCAATGTGGTGATGTTGGTTCAATCCTAAAACTAACCCAGATTTCAAAGAAAGATCAAAAGAGATGAGGGTTTAGAGAGATTCTATTCTAACACCTATGATCAATCACAACAATGAAAAATGCTTCAAATGGGTAGATATCCAATAAAATAGCCTCTGCTTGATCAATGACAAGCCCACAACTACACAGAAATGATGCAATCTTCTAAGGTAATTGAAAGATTTTCAGACTATGAATATTCATCCACATACCCAATTACTAGCACAATGTAAACAAACATCCACAATTGAACTTAGCACAATATATGGCTCAGACTAACTTTACACAACTTACAATCAACAAATTGCTAAAAGTATGAGCCAGAGATTGATCAAACGTTATTCACATTTCATCATTATCATGAAAGAACTAAAAACTAACATCTATCATTGAGAATCAAGAACAAGAAACCATAAGACCATTGAAGTTCAACACAAAATTCACCAAACAATGACCCAATTGCATTAACTTCTCCAAAAATTACATAACAATCTTCCAACTCTCTCCTCTCCTACAACTACTTACACGAAACTAAGTCTAACTCCTTCTATCTTAGGAAATTATGGCTTTCTA
This sequence comes from Sequoia sempervirens, assembly GCA_007258455.2. NCBI lineage: Eukaryota > Viridiplantae > Streptophyta > Pinopsida > Cupressales > Cupressaceae > Sequoia > Sequoia sempervirens. Next base: position 26,635,428 of record VDFB02056351.1, read on the forward strand.
ACTAGTAATTCTAACCCCTTACATATGAGAAGGCAAAGGCCTATTATAGATATTACATTTCAATTTCAATGGATAGGATTAAATTAATCCAATGGCATAGATCAATCCTCTAGAAGCATCAAGAAGTTACATAAATTTTTACAATTCTTGGTACATCATCATCCAATTAGCATAATTTTGTTATAGCTAAGAGCAATGAGAAAAAAGAAATCTGCCACCTCGATCTTGATAAAAATTCTGATTGGAGAAATAAAATAGCTTCACATGCGGTCTTGCACCTTCCAGACATCTTTCTAGCTAGCACAACTGTGGCATAGATTCTTATGCAGGCCCCACATTTAATATTTGAGTTGAGCTCTTCCAAATTTTCCTCTTAGCATGAATCCATATGCAAGTCCCCTTTTGATATATTTAATCGTGAAAAAAAATATCGTCATTAGTAGCTCACATGTTAAAAAATCCAATTTATAAAATTTCCAAATAAAACTTGAATAAAACTTTGAAAATTTTGGCCTTTTAAGAAAATTTTCCATTTTGGAATTTTTTTTCAATTTTTTTCCATTTCAAGAATTTTTCATTTTGGGAAAAAAATCCATTTTTGGAAAATTTTAGGAGTTTTGATGGGTCTTGGATTTTTTCGAAAATGGCAATTTCGGGAATTTTGATATGTTGTGGATTTTAGGAAAATATTCTAGGACAAGGATTTTCCTAAGTTTAGTTCTTTGAGAAAATTCTCTAGGACAAGGATTTTCCTAAGTTTAGTTCTTTGGGAAAATTCGCTAGGACAAGGATTTTCCTAAGTTTAGTTCTTAAGAAAATTCGCCAAGACAAGGATTTTCTGAAATCCATGACAAGTCAAAATCCCCTAAAGCGCATAACTTTTTTCCTAGAAGGAATTTTTGAAATGTTCAAAAGGCAACCTTGCCTAATTTTTCATTGTCCATCCATAGGTACAAGAAAGATTTACATATGATATCTAAAATTAACCTAAAAATTGGTTTTAGGGAAATCCTTGAGCTTAAGGATTTTCTGAAATGTGGTTTTTCGGGAAAATCCACTAGGACAAGGATTTTCCAAAGTTTAGTTATTCGGGAAAATTTTCTAGGATAAGAATTTTCTGAAGTTTAGTTCTTCGGGAAAATCCACTAGGGCAAGGATTTTCCAAAATCTATGACAAGGAAAAATCCCCTAAACCCCATAACTTTTTTTCTAGAAGGAATTTTCAAAAAATTCAAAAAGCAACCCAACCTAATTTTTCATCCTCTATCCATGGGTGCAAAAAAAATTACATGACATTGAAAATTCACTTCAAAATCCCCATTTCAAAAATCCATGACAGGTGGATTTCTCCTAGACCCTCAAGATGCCTCAAAATATTTCCTTCATCAAATCAAATCTGGACCAAATCTCAAAATAACCTCCCAAGAAAAGAAAAACTAAAAATTGACAAAGCCAAGATGCAGAGATGCAAAAGAAAAAAATGGATCCCTACCTTTAGTGGGGCATGTGTGCAAAAATAACACAAGAAATGATGACTCTTCTAGGGAAATGCTCCAGATAATTTCGATGAAAAACTAGAATCAAGAACCTAGAATCTTTGGTTTTGATCCTCACATTAGGTCAACCAATAAACTAAAGTCTCAAAATCAATGAACAAGCTAGCCTTCCTGTTCTGGAAATCCAAGTGTGTGCAGATGTATTAATTTCCCTCCCTTAGTCACAGTAGGAACCAAGTTTAATCAGGTTAAGCTACATGAAGGATTCTAACTTCAAAAGCAACTTGGATAGAGCCTCGCTACCAATTAGGCATCCATATCCCCGATGAGGTTATCGATGTGATTCTCTCGAACATAGCTTTACTACCAATCAGGTGTCCATAGCATAGGTAGATATTTGGATCCTCCTGAAAAATTTGAATTCACTTTCTTTTGATATTCAATATTTTCTTTTCTTTTCTTTTTACTCTTTTCATTTTCAACCTGTAAGCAATGAAGCTCACACTCAAGGCTGAGAATCATAGTGGCACTGAAGTAGAGATATAATATTTTTCACTTAACAAGACCTCACAAGGAACCCACAACAACCTCATGATTCTTAAGATGTGTATGAAATATAAGACTTGAGCACATTCAGGAACTAACTCAATTCAATGACTTATCCATTTTATATGTTTAACACATGTGACATTGAATGGACTTTCACCAAGCCATATGGAAAAATGATTAGAGTTTGTAAAGGAAATACTTAAAATAGTCCCAGATAAATAAAATAATTGTTGTGCAGATAAAGCAACCCTAGAAAGAGAACATGGAGAAACATAACTAGAGAAGCAAAGCAAAACCAAAAGCAAACCTACACTATCCAAAGTAGACCAACACTATCTAGAACCAACAAGCAAAAGAAAATCAAAGCAACTCTAAACTAACCAAAGCTGAAAAAAAGAGCAAAAGAAAAATACCTATGGAAAAACAAAAGCAGAGAAAACTACATTTATTTAGATGAAGCCATATACAAAAAGACTCACAACGAATCATGATTAGATAGGGAAAATTGAGACCCACCCCCATAAGGTTCATCAATGCATGGACAAGCAATAAGGTGATAGTAACAGTCCTCAAGAATGAAAATTCATCTTTATATTTAGCAGAATAAATCTCCACATTGCAACATTCATAACCAACCTCATAATCAGGAATAATCAACAATTGGGGTAACTCATTAAAACCATGATCAATCCAAATGCAAGTTGTTTTTCCTAGACCTCCATAATCAAATCGATAAACTTCAAGATTTTTAGTATGGAAAGAAACAACCAGGTGTGTTATTTGCTTAGATTGAATGTCGTGTTTATCATCCTCTAACTGTGAAGAGTTGATATCCATGTCGTTAGGAGGTCTCAACTGATGGTGCAATATTCCTCTTGTGTTCAAAACATGCAAAATAGAATTAGAGTCATCACTAAGCAATTCAAGGTGAAAATCAGATTGAATAAATTTAGAATTAACAACATGGAACATTTCACCTATTTGAGTATCTTCATGTGGTATCAATGATGAAATTGTAGGAACAATTTTGTTTGCATCAACTTGTTTATGAAAATTTTAATCAGGAGCCACTAAAGGTTGATTTTCAAACACATGTTCACCCACAACTGTATTGTCATGCTCAACAGGGGTGATTGTAATCTCATGGCACTCAACATCTTCTATAATTCCCTGCATACTAGTATAATTTAGACAAGTCTTATAAAAAATCAAAGCATGCAATATGTAAATCATTATTAACAGATGCATTAGGATATAAAGGGAAAAAATAATTTGATAAACAAGAAAACTCCATGTCATTCATTATTAGTGCAAGATCAGATTATTGACTACAACCATTGATGTGCAAGGTCGTTGATGTCACTTCTTGCATCATTTAATTTATCAATTATCGAACCGGGTGTGTCTTAGAGTTGTATGCGATAAGGGTGTTTCCATAAATTGGGGGTTTTGTATTGTAAACAGTGACTTTTGGTTGTGGTTTAGCTCTGTCAGGAGTTTTCAGGAGCTTCTAGGAGCTCTTAGGAGCCGATCTTAACAATGGGTTCCTAACTAATTCTAAAGACTTAATCCTAATTTATCTCTTAACTAATGATTGTACAAACTCCAATAACTTAGTTCAGACTTCACTTGACTTATTTGCAATTTATCCACGAAAGAATTAAGCTAAAATATGAGTCCACTTTTAATCTAAAACTTAGAATTGAAATGTACTTGGAAAGGGAATTTATTTATGTTTGTAGAAAAGGATCTAATTACATTTGGAAAAAATAAACATTAACCTAAAAATCAGTAACACTAACTTCCATGAACAAATTCCAAACAAGCTTTAGTTTTATCTTTCCATAAGTCATTATTGTCTTTTCCATTACAACTACATGCATTTTAAAATAGCCAATGAATCTAATTCAATGGAAAACAATTAAATATAAAACAAATGAGTGAATATAAATCTTCAGTAAAGCATAATGAATTATTCTAGGGACTCAATGAATTTAATGTAAGAATATAAACATCCACATTCACTAACAATGATTAACAAATATCTATATTCCTACTTTCCAATTGAGATGAACAATGCAAAAATTAATTGAATCAAAGAAAATAACACAAGTCACCTCCTTCGGTTGAGCGGGCCCTGCTCTTCCTCTGGTGGAACTTAAACACTGAGATTCAAATCAACTCCTTATTTTCATTCCAATTGGCCAAAACAGGTGAGTAGTACAAAAGTGCAGATAATCCACATTACAATGCTAAAGCGAAATATTAACTAACTCCCAAACTAATACTAAGGATGGATATTTATAAGAATATCCACTTATTTGAATACAAAAATTGGCGCAGCCCACCAAGGTGCAAAACGGTAACAACTAAACTTAAACAAAAGCGAAAGTGCCATAAAGAAATCTGCCACATGAAAGTAGCTAAACAAAAAGTTCTCAAACTAACTGAAGAAGTCGATTTGGAAACATTCATCAGGAGCCAGCTGGAGTGATCAAGAGCAAGATAGATTTCAAATTCATTAAAAAAGAAGTTTAACGCATCCACCTCATAACATCAACACTTAATCAACTGAACATAATCCTCAAAGATAGGATGTAATCAAGACAACAAAAAATCTCAACTTGCATAAACATTTTATCATTAATCATCATTCAAAAGCAAGACATTTACTACAAAATATCATTTCTTATATACACTCTAATTAGTTAAATATAAGGAAAAATCAAACAAACATTCAAACATATAGTCTACAACCAACATAGTTAATTAATATATAATAAAGTCTTTTAAAACATAAAAAGGATTAATTAAAGTGTCATTTTTTGCACTCATCATTTCTCCCCCTTCTACTGTCAACCATGTCCTCATGGTTGAGGATCTGGTAAATCCCTATTTCTTCCTTCCAACTAGATAACTAGATCACCATAATAAGTCACATACTACAGGAATGTCCTCTGATGAGCATATTCATTCCGTTCTTCAATTGTCCTCAACCAATCTCTCAAATTTTCTCCAATAAATTGTGGTGGAGCATTCAATGCAGGTACAGGTGCTATGAGCAATGGAGGTCTAAACCTCATTCCTACCGAATTTGTATTATGCTTCTCAATGACCTGTATCAAGGATCTCACTCTTGTGAGACTCCAAGTGATATTTCTTGGAGAGGTTGGTTCTCTCCTTCCAAGTGATGCTGGAATGCTACTATATATTTCCCTTGCTGTAGTTAAGGGTCTTTGTGGGAGATGTTCTTGGAAACTTTTAAAAACTCTAATGCTTTCAGTCAAATTCCTTTTGTAGACATGTTTCACATTATCTCCTAGGGAAAAGTATCTAAAGGCCACTTTGAAAGACATAGACCAAGGTGTTTCATTCCTCATTAAAATGCCCAATTTCAACTATGCCTCCTTGTATTGGTCTATTCTGTTATCCCACTCAATTTGATTTTGTAATAAAGACACAAAAGACCTAATTTGCAACTCCCCAATGTAAATATTTAGAAAATACTGTGGAAAATTACCAAGAATGAAACCATGCTAAAAATATTTGCACATCTGGTTTTGAACTGTAGGATGGCTATTGTAGAAATCCTCAAGAAATTCTTGATCATCATCATAATCTATCTTTCTTTTCAAAACCAATTGATTAATTTTCCATTGTAAAAACCTTTCCCTCAAGAATAATGCACATAATTCTGAAGGTTTCCTCATTGATAACATTGCTAAAGAGAGCTCTACTACTTGTAATCTTTCATTCGCCTCATCTCTCTCTTTTTCCATTTGCTGATTTTGGCTCTTCAACTGGTTATTCTCATGCCTAAGCTTGAGTGCTGTAAGGGAGAGGTATCTCCTTAGAGTTGATGACGTAGAAGCTTCAAGATAATGCAATCTACTTGACTGTTGTTTTAACTCCTCTTCTTTTTGTTGCAATTCAACTTTCAATCTTTCTATTTCTATAGCACCAAGCCTTGTTGTTTCCTCTATTTGAGCTAATGCTTGTGCATTAGCCTGCTGTAAGGCCTCTTCTGTTTGACTTAATTGTGTTTGCAAAACATTTTCTTTTTCTATCATCTCCTTTTCTAGTTTCTCAGTCTTGGACACAAATTTTTGCAATTCTTCTTCCTTTATTTTTAACTTTTCCTCTAGAAATTGCATTCTTTTCCTTTCCTCATCTAACTCTGCTTGCATTCTAGAAAATTCCATAGCTTTAGCCATATACTCCTCCTCTTCTTCTTCTACCTCTTCTTCTTGTAGCTATGGTATCTAATGGACAAAACTCCTCTAGACTTTACCCTAGCTACCATAGAGATTTACGTGAATAGAAAGGTGGGAAGATTAATTCTTGTAGAAGGCCTTGTGTTTCCATAACTTAAATGCGTGAGCATCTACATTCCTAGCCCAAGAATTGTTCCATACTGACCCTCATAGGTGAAAAATTTCATTAACCAAGTTACAACTGTTTTCCACGGTTCTTCCAGACTACTATGAGCAACTCCCTTTTGACTTCCTTTATGCCATTGGATTTTTGGTCTCCTTTTTGGTTCTTCATGGAATGCAGACACTAATTCCTCAAAACCCACATGTCCTTTGTTCACTAGCTCACCCTCAGCTAGAATTCTAGAGAGCTCACTAATAACAATAGGGGTAACTTCAATTACTTCCCTTCTTACCCTTGTGACGTTTACATGAAAGTTCATAACAAACTCCTCAACCAAATCAAGTTTGAATCCTTTGTTCATTTGTATGAAGTCAAGCCACCCTACCTCTCTCAACAATCTCTCCGTTTTAGGATATAGAATGAAATTTTTTGGTTTTGAATTCCTTTTATGCCCCATTTTTGTTTACTTCTGCAACTTTACCAGAGAAAATGGCAGATACCACTTTTGAGTGAAATATAGAATGAACGTTCCTATTCACAGATGTAGCACTTTTCAAAAAAAAATGTGCACATCGTGTCAAGATGTTAAGTATTTAATCCACCCCATTCCTTGTGAATGTTTCACACGTATTAGCCAATACTTTTGAATTATGACTTAGATGGTTGGCGGCGACAATGAAATCAACACACACATTCTGAATTGATATGAAATATTTCTTATTACTTACATTTATTGTAGCAGTCACCTCAATATAAAATCCTTGTATCTTTTCCAGATTTTGAAATGATTAAGACTCATTTATTATAACATTAATAACTACGACAGAGATATCTATGCTCAAAACATTCATTTAATGTCATATCACATTAACTAAATCAGAAGTAATATTTTGAAAATGACATTCACAATAAATGCATACATTTTCATTAAATACAAGATTCAATTAGAGCATGAATTAACTTAGCTAGAAATAATTCCAATGAGTTAATAAAAAAAGGCTCAAAATTAACTAGAGCATTTATTATAGAGAACCTTGGAAGTGTCAGGAGTCATCAAGAGACCGCCATTTCTAGTTTTCAGCCATCCTTTTTTTTCTTTTTTCTATATATATATATATTTTCATTTTTTCTAAGAGATAAACCACCATTTATGGTTTTCAATCTATCTCCTTTATTTAGAAGGTAAACCACCATTTCTGGTTTTCAATTTACTTCCTTTATTCATACCTTTCGAAAAGATTATTCAGAAGTACATTCTCCTATGGAAGCAATATCTTCCATCAGAAAATGTTCAACCCTATTTTGCAACTCTGCTACAAATTCTTCTTTTGATGTAGGTTTGTGGTACATTTTTAAACGATGACCATTAACTAGCATGACCCTTCTTTCTCCATCTATTGGTATCAATTGAACTACTCCATTTTGAAAAAAATTCATCAATTTCACAAGGTCCCAACCATCTTGTATGAAATTTTCCTTTGAACTCTTGAAATTTGGAGTCAAATAATAATGCCCAATCTACCTTCTTAAATTGTCTTTTCACAATATTTTTATCATGCCACTTCTTTCTCTGCTTCTGAATTATCTCTGTATGCTGAAGAGCTTCCATTCTCATCTCATCAAATCGATTCAACATTAGAATTCTATTCTTTTCTGCTTCAAGCAAGTCATTACCAACCTCCAATGCTATTTTCAATGTCTTTAATTCAAATTCAATAGGCATTATTGAAATTTTTCCAAATACTAATTCATATGGAGAGAATCCAGTAGTTGTTTTACAGGTTGTATTGTATGCCTAGACTGCCTCATCTAACCTTTCTGCCCAATCTGTCTTCCTCAATGAAATAGTTTTTGTCAAGATATTCTCCAATTCTTGGTTACTAACCTCCACTTGTCCATTCACCTAAGGATGATATGGTGTTGATTTTCTATGTGTCATTTGGTATCTTTTCATAAATGCTTCCATCATAGTAGACACAAACGGTGGCCCTTGATCTAAAAATATCTCTCTTGGTGCACCAAATCTTTGCAAGATATGCTTGTACAAGAAATCAACTACTTTGTCTTCTCTTGATGCTAGTAAAGCTTTCACTTCAACCCATTTCGTGATATAGATTGTGCAGACTAAGATATATTGTTGTCCTTTGGAAGGTGGGTGAACAGGTCCCACAAAATAAATTCCCCATTTTTCAAATGGTTCCAAAGCTATTTGAGGTTGTAATGGAATCTCCATTGTTGGTGTAGTTCTTCCCATTCATTGACATTCATCACAATGCTTAAAAAATAATGAAACATCCTTTGTCATAAATGGCCAAAAATAACCAGCTCCTAAGATTTTATGAACGGTTCTAACTACTGAGTAATGTCCTCCCTCTAGCTCATGATGACAAGCATGTATGACATCATAAAAGTCTATTTCAACAAAAAATCTACAAAGAACATGTCCATGACACATTTTTAATAACAAACCATTTATCCATTGAAACCTAGAGCTTTCACGAATTAACCTTTTTTTCTACTTAGGATTGAAATAATTTGGGCACTTCCCTGTTACCATATAATTTGCAAGATCAACAAACCATGGTGGATGAATTGATATTGCAAATAAATGTTCATCTGGAAATGTATCATCCACTGGCTCTTGATTACCCTACAAAACAATTCTAGAAAGGAAATCAGTAACAACATTATCTTTACTAGGCTTGTCAACAATTGTTATATCAAATTCCTACAACAACAAAAGCCATCTTATGATTCGTCCTCCTACAACAACTTTATTCATCAAATATCTAATAGTAGCATAGTTTGTATGAATAAATACCTTGTAACTAGTAATATAATGCCTAAATTTATTGATTGCATATATTACTGCTAAGAAATCTTTCTTAGTTGTTGTATAGTTCCTTTCAACAAAAAATTAAATTTTTACTAATATAATAAATTGCATGCATTGCTTCATTTTCATCTTTTTGTCCCAATACTGTACCAATAGAAAAGTTAGATACATCAACATGTATGTGAAATGGAACTCCCCAAACAAGTCCCTTGATAATTGGAGTAGTCGTTAATGTTAGAAAAATATGTCTCAATCATCACAGGCTGTAACCTCTATTGGAGCCAAGTCAGTGTGACATGCTTTGGGTTTGGCTGACTAGCAACTAAGGATCTTATCGCTGTGACTTGTGGCAGTCATTGTAACCTCTCACCACCCATGGAGATCTCTAGCCGATAGGCCATTCTATCATATATCAGAAAGACTTGGCCGAAAGATTTAAGGTTTCGGTATGAGGTCTTACCGATATGAATGTCTCATCGATAACATTCACTTGGTGTCTTTGGGGTAACTCAGAGGTTTCATTATAAACTTCTAGCGACAGTTGCTTTGTCTCACCGACAATATACATCAGTATAACATGAGATGGCTCGGTAAGAAGTTTTACCGATATGGATATCTTGCTGACAGTGTTTAGTTTGAAGTCTTCGGGGAAAGTCTTAGAGTTCGATATGACTTATATCGATAAGGAATGTCTCACCGACGGTGTACACTTGGGGTAGCACAAAATATCTCACTATGAGGTCTTAACAATGGAAAGAAGTCTTGTCGACTGTTCGGTATGACTTGAGGCTTCAGAGTAACATAAAGAACTCGATAGGATGTCTCGGCGAAATACGATTGTCTTGCCGATGTGAATGCTCATGTCTATGTGACTTATGGACCTCAATATGAAGTCCTGGCGAAAGCGATGAGTCTCGCTGACTGGTGGATGCTTCGGATCAACATGAAGACTCAGTGGGAGGTCTTGGCAAGAGTGAAATGTTTTGCCGATGGTATGACATTTTGATGTGACTTTGAATATCAGTATGTGGTCTCATCGATATGCCAACATAGCTTGATTGCCTTTTGACCATTTGACCATCCTATGTGGAGTCTCTTGGACCAATCAGAGAAGCTGAATGGGAACCGTTGGAAGATAGTTTGTTGTGGCAGTTCTGAGAGGAAGCTCAACAGACAGGGAACGACATGAATATAGTTTGTAGTTGCAGATGCTCGAAGGTTTGGTTGGTTCGAGGAACAATTGGGTGAATAGTTTGAATTGTATCAGAGTGATTTCTATTCTGTAAAGATTGTAACTTGAAGGTTCCTGTACAAGTTTGATCATTATGAAAGCTGCTATAATCTGACATCAGAAAGATAAGTCAGAACTTTGTATGTAATTTTTGTTACTATAATACAAAGTGGCTTCTCTTGGTGCGGTGGGTTTTTCTCCCGTAAGGGTTTTTCCACGTAAATCTGGTGTTCATACGTGTTTGTCAAATACTATGTTTCTGATATCTCTTTCATGTGCATCTTAATTAGACTATAATTGTAAAATTTAAAAAGGTATCTCTGCATTCTTCCCTGAGGTTTTGACGTTAGGAGAGTTGTTTCTGCATCTAGCTTTCCTTACAAGTGGTATCAGAGGCCGGTTGTGTTATCCTTGTGGTACGTTGGGTTTTGAGTGAATTCATTCGTGGGAGTCAGAAATTTGTTAATTTGAATTACAGATTGAGATGGCTAGCACGTCGGGGAAAGATTGAAATAGAGAAATTCAATGGCAACAATTTTGAGTTGTGGAAACTTAAGATGGAAGATCTATTGGTTGATTGTGATCTTTGGATTGTTGTGTCGGAACTAAGCCTACAGGCATGAAGCAAGAAGATTGGGACCTTGCAGATAGAAAGTCTAAGGGGCTAATAAGGCTCAGTTTGGCAGATTCTGTACTTCTGAATGTGCATGAAGAGAAGACTGCATCTTCCTTGTGGAACAGACTAGCATCTATTTATCAGGGGAAGTCTTTGGTGAATAAACTGTTCCTGAGGAAGAAGTTGTACACTTTGAGAATGCAGGAAGGAGGTTATGTTGCTGATTGCACAGTTAACATCTGTTGGTGTAAAAACTGATGAAGAGGATCGTTGTATGCTTCTATTGTGTTCTTTTCCAGACTTGTGGGATCACCTAGTGATGGCTATTGGGAGTGTAGACATCCAAATTTGACCACTTCAATATGGTCAAAGTCATACTCTTAATCATCCCTTTGCTCTGTCGAAATTATCCTCTTTACTGATATTAATTAAATCATTCACTTAATTAATATTATGTGTCTTGCATAAGGTTTTCTAAAGTATTTAATTCAATAAATAATTTTCCCCTATTTCCTCTCTAAATTAAATAAATGTACCACTTTATTTAATTTAGTCATATTATCTTTTCGAATTTTAAATTTATTTTTAAATTCTATTTTCTCTCTCATTGTCACATCCTCCAAATTTTCCAAGTTGGCCTCTAATCCCTCTTAGCAGTCTAACCCTCTTTCTTAGTCATAATTAATTTATAATTAAGATGTGTGCACCCCTAATCATCATTAGGGTCCCATCCTCCATAATTTCCCACTTGCCTCTAATGAGTCCTTAATTAGTCTAATCAAGTACTTGCACAACCTTAATCATCCAATTAGGTCATCTCTAATCCCCACATCATTTATGGAATGTGTCCTTAGTCAACTTCATTAAAAGCTTTCTCTTTTTGAACAAGGCATCTCCATTCCCCACGTGAATTTTTAATTCACATTTAACCCCCCAATGTATTTAAAGGAATTTTAAATTCCTTCTCTCTTCCCCATGAGAATATTTGAGGAATTTTTAATTCCCCACTTGTCCTCTCACCCACATGGGGACAAGTACCTCCTTTATGAGGAGATCTTGTCCCAATCCCAAGGTACTATGTACCCTCTCCATGTCATGTACTATCCTTCCACCTCATGCACACATCACCCCTTTTAAGCCATATCACATGCCACATGTCAAGATGTGAGGGTTTGTGAGTTCTCAACTCACCTTAGCCCTACTTCTTGATCTTTGTGGCTCAATCTTGACCGTCCATTTCCCTAGGGATTTTCAAAATCTCTATAAATACCCCCTCTTTTCTCTCATTTAGGGGAGATCATGCATTGCAGTCAAACTCTTGCAATTTTTTCCTAGAATCCATACTTAGACATTTTCATGCTTGCACTCACTTGCATCCACCTTCATATCATCATCTAGCTTGCATCTCTTGCTATCCAAGGAGCACACAACACCAAAGATCGAAGGGCCAACCAAAGGATCGATTCAACACAAGGTAAAAGGTTTTATTTATTGTTTTTGTTTTGTGTTGATTCCAACTAGGCTAATCTTGAGGTGTAGGTAGTCTTTAGTGTTATTTGCAGTCTTTTGTTTGCTATTCATTTTCTAGCACCCAAATTCGACCTATCACAGGGAGTACAACATCAAATTTCAAGATGGAAGATGTTGTTGCATCTTTGTTATCAGAAGAGATGAGAAGGAAATCTTCTGAGATGGTGAAGGAGGCCCTTGCTGTTAGAGGAAGGTTGAAAGAGAAAGGCAAGAAGAAGGACAAGAAATCAAAATCAAAATCAGAGGGGAGATCAAAGTCTCCTGGCAAGAAGTCCAAGGTGAAGTGTTGGAATTGTGGGCAACCTAGTCATGTCCGAAAGGATTAAAGAGGAGAAAAGAAGAAGAAGAAATCTTCTGATAATGATTCTTCTCAGAGTGATGCAGATGCCTTCATTGTAGCCTTGGCTACATAGGCATCAAATGATGTCTAGCTGATTGATTCAGGGGTATCTTTCCACATGACATCTCATAGAGACTTGGTTTACAAGTATGAAGAATACTGATGGTGGAAAGGTGTACTTAGCAAGTGATTCAACTTTGGAGATTGTTGGCCATGGAAGAGTTAGAATCCAATTCCTAATGGAAGAGTAAAGGGAATCAAGGATGTAATGGATATACCGACTTCGAAACTTACTTTACATGGAGTAAAATGATATTGGAGTACAAGTCACGTTCTCTAGAAATGGCTCAAGATGACTAGAGGCTCTATGGTGCTGGCTAGAGAGGTGCTCAAATTGACCTTATACAAGCTGGATGAAACATTTCAATGTAACAGTGTCTCTATAAAGTCATAGAAAGCTACTCATGGAGGTAAAGGGGAAATGTTCCTAATTATGTAAACTCTATGGAAGTAAAACTTCCAGCAGAGAAGACTATGCTCTGACATCATAGGTTAGGTCACATAGGAGAAAAAGGTTTAAAATTGAAGAATAAAAAACCTAGTTGAGGGGCTTGATGATTGTAATCTCGAATTTGAATTATGTGAGCATTGTATATATAAAACAACACCATGTTTCTTTTTAGTGAAGTCCTCATAAATCTTGGTTTGCTAGATTATATTCATTCGGATGTGTTTGGTCCAGTGAATGTTTCTTCTTTGTCTAAATCAAGATACTATGTGTCGTTTATTCATGATTATTCAAAGAAGAGCATTTGTATATTTTTTGAAAAGTAAATGAAGTGTTTAGTTGGTTTAAGGAATTTAAGAACCTTGTTGAAAATTAGACTGGAAGAAAAATCAAATGTTTAAGGACTGATAATGGTGGTGAATTTTGCTCTGATGATTTCGTGAGGTATTACAAAGACCATGGGATTAAAAGACATAAGACCACACCTTATACTCTATAGCAGAATGGAGTTGTAGAAAGGTTCAATAGGACAGTGATGGAGAAAGCATGAAGTATGCTGAGTAGTGCTGGCTTGGAGGAGAAGTTTTGGGCTAAGGCTGTATCTACTGCATGTTATCTAATAAATCATTCTCCAAACTCTGCTCTTGTTGAGAAAACACCTTTGGAAGCGTGGTCTAGTAAGAAGCCCTCTCTTAGACATATTCGAGTCTTTGGCTGTGAAGCATATGCATATGTGCCAAATGAGAAAAGATCTAAGTTGGAGAACAAGGCTGTTAAATGTATTTTTATTGGCTATAGTGTTGGCATAAAAGGATACAAGCTTTAGAATCCTGATACAGAGAAGGTTGTATATAGTAGAAGTGTAATCTTTCATGAGATGAAGCCTTCTACCTTGGATCTGCAGTTAGAGACAAAGTCAAAAAACAATAGGATGTAGTTGGAATTCCTCCTACTCCACATAAAGAGGAATTGAAAATTCAAAATGTACCTGAAATTGAGGAGAGCTCAAGCAGTTCTAAAAGTTCTAAAGAAGAAGAAGAACCTCAGCCTCAGCAAGTGAGGAGGTCAACCCATGAAAGAAAACAACCTGATAGGTATGGGTTCTCTTTGATAGATTCTACTTGTGCCTATGCTTTAATTTCTAGCACTGATGAGCATAGGATTGTAAAGGAGGAATTTAAAATGTCTGATTCAGACTCTTGGTTGGAAGCCATGAACAAAGAAATGGTATCATTAGAAAAGAATGAGACTTGGATTTTGGTGCCATTGCCTAAAGGCAGAAAAGTTGTGGGTTGCAAATGGTTATTTAAAAAAAAGATTGGTCTGGATGGCAGTGTGGAAAAGTACAAGGCAAGATTGGTTGCGAAGGGTTATTCCCAGGTAGAGGGAATTGATTATGGGGAAATTTTTTCTCGTGTAGCTAAGCTGACATCCAGTTTCTTTTGTCACTTGCATTATGACTTAGAAGTCGGCGAGATGGATGTGAAGACATCATTTCTTCATGGTGATCTTGAAGAAGAAATCTATATGTCCTAACTGAGCATTTTGTTGAGAAAGGTAAAACTGGTTTGCAAGTTAAAAAGTCTCTGTATGGGTTAAAGCAGTCACCTAGAATTTGGTACCGGAAATTTGATACTTTTGTATTGTCTTTGGGATTTGTGAAGATCAAAATCTGATCATTGTGTCTATTATAAAGCTGAAAGTGATCAAGTTCTTATTATTGCTCTCTATGTTGATGATATGTTGTTCATAGGCAATAGTAAGCTAATGATTTCTGATCTTAAGTCTCAGTTGTCTGCTAAGTTCAAAATGAAAGATCTTGGTGCAACAAGGTATATTTTGGGGATGGAGATAACCAGGGACAGGAATAGTAGAAATTTTTTACTTAGTCAGAGTAAGTATGTCAAGACTGTTCTAGAGAGATTTTGCATGAATGATTGCAAGTAGCTAGTTGTTCCAGTCTTGTAGGGAATGAAGCTATCTGTTGAAGACTGTCCAAAATATCCTACTGAGATGGAGGACATGACCAGTGTACCCTATGCTAGTGCAGTTGGAAGTCTAATGTATGCAATGGTTTGTACAAGGCCAAACATTGCCCAAGCAGTGGGAGTTCTTAGTCGGTTTATGGCTAATTCTGGAAGGACACATTGGGATGCTGTAAAGAGAGTTTTTAGCTATTTGAAGGGCACTTCAGAATATGTTTTGTGTTACCATGGGAACTTGGTTGAATCACAGAGGACTCTCAGTATTCGAGGCTATGTGGATTCTGATTGGGTGGGGGACATTGACAGCAGGAGGTCCAACAGTGGATACATTTTCATGATGAATGGTGGTGCAGTGAGTTGGATGAGTAAGCGGCAAGCTGTAGTCACTTTGTTCACTATGAAGGTTGAATACATGGCAGCTACATATGCTTATAAAGAAGTAGTCTAGTTAAAAATTTTGTGTTCTAACATTGGTTTTGATGCAGGGCAAATAACTATTTTCTGTGACAGTCAGAGTGCAATTTTTCTGGCAAAGAATCCTACTTTCCATGCCAGGACGAAACATATAGATGTACAATACCACTTTGTACGAGATATGGGGGAGGATGGAAAGGTTAGTTTGGAAAAGGTTGATACTCTAGAGAATGTTGCAGATGCATTGACGAAGCCAGTGAGCACAAACAAGTTCAGGTGGTGTGTCAGTTCAGTGGGCCTTAGTGCCCATGATTTTCAGTAAGTTTTGTTGTGCTCTGGAGGTGCCTGTGTGATCTTTGTCAAGTGGGAGATTGTTAGAAAAATATGTCTCAATCATCACAGGCTGTAACCTCTATTGGAGCCAAGTCGGTGTGACATGCTTTGGGTCTGGCCCACTAGTAGCTAAGGATCTTATCACTGTGACTTGTGGCAGTCGTTGTAACCTCTCACCACCCATGGAGATCTCTGGCCGATAGTCCATCCTATCATATATCAGAGAGACTTGGCCGAAAGATTTAAGGTTTCGGTATGAGGTCTTACTGATATGAATGTCTCACCGATAGCATTCACTTAGTGTCTTCGGGGTAACTTAGAGGTTTCGTTATAACCTCCTGGCGACAGTTGCTTTGTCTCACCGATAGTATACATCGGTATAACATGAGATGGCTCAGTAAGAAGTCTTACCGATATGGATGTCTTGCTGAAAGTGTTTAGTTTGAAGTCTTCGGGGAAAGTCTTGGAGTTCGGTATGACTTATATCAATAAGGAATGTCTCACTGATGGTGTACGCTCAGGGTAGCACAAAATATCTCGCTGTGAGGTCTTAATGATGGAAAGAAGTCTTGCCGACTGTTCGGTATGACTTGAGGCTTCAGAGTAACATAAAGAACTTGATAGGATGTCTCGGCGAAAGACGATTGTCTTGTCGATATGAATACTCATGTCTATGTGACTTATGGACCTCGGTATGAATTCTTGGCGAATGGGATGAGTCTCACCGAATGGTGGATGCTTTGGATCAACATGAAGACTCGGTGGGATGTCTTGGAGAGAGCAAAATTTTTTGCCGACGGTATGAAATTTCGATGTGACTTTGAATATCGGTATGTAATCTCACCGATATGCCAACACAACTTGATTGCCTTTTGACCATTTGACCATCCTATGTGGAGTCTTGTGGACCAATTAGAGAAGCTGAATGAGAACTGTTGGAAGACAGTTCATTATGGCAGTTCTGAGAGGAAGCTCGATAGATAGGGAATGACATGAATATAGTTTGTAGTTGTAGATGCTCAAAGGTTTGGTTGGTTCGAAGAACAATTGGGTGAATATTTCAAATTGTATCAGAGTGATTTCTATTCTGTAAAGATTGTAACTTGAAGGTTCCTGTACAAGTTTGATCATTGTGAAAGCTGCTATAATTTGACATCAGAAAGATAAGTCAGAACTCTGTATGTAATTTTTGTTACTGTAATACAAAGTGACTTCTCTTGGTGTGGTGGTTTTTTCTCCTGTATGGGTTTTCCCACGTAAATCTGGTGTTCATATGTGTTTTTCAAATACTCTGTTTCTGATATCTCCTTCATGTGCATCTTAATTAGACTATAATTGTAAAATTTAAAAAGGTATCTCTGCATTCTTCCTTGAGGTTTTGACGTTAGGAGAGTTGTTTCCGCATCTAGCTTTCCTTATAGTTAAGGCATATTTAATTATATCAAATGATTTTTGACAATCACTTGTCCAAAGAAACTCTGCATCTTTCTTGAGCAATGTAAATAATGTTCAACAATTTTACTAAACCCTTTAATAAATATCCTATAATAACCAACATGCCCAAGAAAACTATGAGCTTCAGTTTGAGTTGTAGGGATTTTAATCTTTTTAATGATTTCAATTTTCTTGGGGTCAAATTTTATTCCCTCTTTTGAGATGTGATGTCTAAGAGCAATACCTTCTGTCATCATGAGGGAACACTTTTCATGATTCAAGGAGAATCTAACATTCTTACATATTTGCAACACTTTATTCAAGCTCTCAAGTGCTTCCTCGAATGTTTGTGCATGAACTGTGAAGTCATCCATATAAAATTTTGCACATGAAGTAGTCAAATCTGCAAAAATTTCCATGACAACCCTTTGAAAAGTTGGTGCATTGCACATTCCAAATGGTAATACTGTATAAGCATATGTTCCCCAAAGACATGTAAAGGTAGTTTTATCTTTTTCTTCAGGAGCCACTTGAATCTGATTATAACCACTAAAGCCATCTAAGAAAGAGAAATAACTACTGCCAGCTAGGTTATCCAGTACTTGATCAATAAATGGAAAAGGAAAATGATCTTTTTTAGTGGCTTTGTTTAATTCCCTATAGTATACACATATGCATTATTTTCTATTTTTCTTAGGAACAATAACCAATGGAGAACCCCACTGACTATCAGCTATTGGATAAAAAAATCCTACTTTCAATAGTTTTTCTATCTCTTGTATCACAATATCTCGTAAAGTAGGATTGATCCTTCTTTGACCTTGTCTTATTGGTTTTACATCTTCAGTGTAAATATGATGAGTACAAATAGAAGGGTGAATTACTATAGTGTCTTTATACTCCCAAGTAAATGCTTCAGAATGATTTTCTAAAGTCCACTTCAATTCTTTTTCTTGGGAAGAAGAAAAAGATGAATTAATGAAAAGAGGTTTATCCCCTACTACTATTATTTCTTTGGTCTTATTTTTAGAATCAAATGGATCTCCAACAAGTGTATTTAAGGGACAAGTGTGAATAAGTGTGAATTTTGTTGATGAACTTGACAATTTTTCTCTTTTCCTTGACAGTTCTTTTCAAAATTAAGATCTTCCACATATTCTTCAATATGTTCTACCAAGGTAACCATAGCTAATTCTACAACACCACCTCCCACTGAATCCATATCCTCATCAACCCAAAGTTTAGTATTTGCCTAAAATGATGGTTGAGTAGGAGGAAAGAGTGATAACTCCTATTTTTGACCATTAGAAATGATCATACTTCCTGATCTACAGTCTATCAATGCTACTGCAATAGCCAACCATGGTCTACCTAAGATGATTGGATAACCAAAATTCTTCTTTCTAGCTTTGAGAACTAAAAAAGTCAATTGGATAATCCCATGTATCAATAGTAACCATAATATCTTCAATAAAACCTTTAGGCTTATTAGTAGATTGATCAACTAACTATAAAACAGTTGTTGTGGGTTGGATAATTGTCATACCCAATAATTCAACAGTGTTTGATGTGATGACATTGATAGTTGCTCCGAAATCAATTAGTACATTGGTTATCTTAATCCCTCCAATACTTAAAAAGTTATCACAAGACTATCAGGATCATTATATTTTTGAGGTAGTAATCTTCCTGATAAAACTTCAGTGAGTTTAGTCCCTATTTGAATTGTAGGAGGTAATTTCTTCTTCCTACCTAGCATTTTCATACAAAGAGATTTAAATAATTGGTTTATTTTTGGTAATCTTTAATAGCCTACAATAATGGTATCTCAATATTAATCTTTTTCAGCTCACGAAGAAGTTGAGAATCTACCACATTCATATAATTTGGTTGAGATTTGTTGAGAGCTACTTGTTCTATTTTTAAACATTCAGGATAAGGTGCTTGCCTAACTTTTTGTTCATCATCAAAAGTTTGATTTTCCTTTGAATTCTCTTTTTCTTCCTCACTTTCCTGATCTTTAACATTTGGTATAAATGGAACATTTCGGTTCCTTAGCTGAATATCATTAGCATCTATCACATTCAGAGTAGGAAGATTGGCATCATTACGATTGTTTTTTGGGTTTGAAACAGGTTGTGCTGGTAACCGAGGCTAGTTTACTTGTTCATTTGGAGAGTTAGGTCTAGTGATCAATGGAGATGATTGTCCCTAAGGACTCCTTGGTCCCTGATTTTTCCATGGTGGAAATTGAGCTTGATTTTGTTGCCATTGAGGATTCATCCATTCAGGTTGACCCCAAAATGTAGGTGGTGGTTGTGCTTGGTAAGGAGAAGTCCATTGGTTTGAATTTGGCCAAGGATTTTGATTCCAATTGGCTCTAGGAGCATATTTCCCTTGATTAGCATTATATCCTGAATTTTGAGGTCTCTGTCCAACATAGTTAAGTTCTTCCTCTACTTTAGGTTGCTTCTTTAAATGATTCTTAATTCCAAGTAGGAGGTTACAAGAACTTGTTGCATGATGTTTTCCACAGATTTCACAGAGATCAACTTGATTCAATTGACACTCCCTTAAAATGTGTTTACCTCTACATTTGGAACAATAAATGGATATGGGCTCAGTAGTCTTTTTATCTCCTTGCATGTTGAGATGAAGGAGTAAATTAGTTTTCAAATTGGAAATTTCTTCCATGACTCGAGATACATCAGGAATAAGAACTTTGTTTCTTCAGGAATTTCTAGTCCCTACTCTAGTCCTAGATTCGTTTCTACATATCTCAATAATTTCTTCCAAAGAAAGTTTATTGATGTCTCCTTTTCCCATAAGATTCAAAGATTCTCAAGATTCATCATCAATTCCTGTCAGAAAAATTGTATTACTAATCTCATTATCTAAACCATTACCACACTTGTTATGCACAAACTGAAATCTATTAGCATAATCCTCTAGGCTTTCACCTTTCAATTGTCTCATTTGAAACAATTCCTCTTTCCTATCTCTTACTCGATAGTAATCTTGATATTTGTCCAAAAATTCAATTTCCATTTCTTGCCAAGTTGAGATTGTTCCTGCACCTAAAACCATGAACCAACATAAAGCTAACTCTTTTAATGTAGAGGGAAATAATTTTAACTTCTGGTTATCAGCTATATACTCATAGGTTTGACATAAAACCTTAAACTCAAAGAGAAACTGATCAGGATCCACATAAGCTTTTCCTTTAAAGGTAAGTAATTTACAGAAGGTTAAATATTTTTTATAGGAGGCTCATCATTCCACACATTCAAATTAATAGGATAAGAAAAGGTCCTATTGTTTGGTGGAGGATCATTACCCGATTGAACACCCATTTCTTCTTGATGTTGTTCCTAATTTACTTGTGGATTGTCAATCTGATATTGGTGAACTTCTTGTTATTGATTAAAATTAATATTCTGTGGAAGGAATATTCCTAGATAGTCTCTAGATCGTCTCATCCACAATCTAAACTATCTTCATTATCAACACTAAGGCTTCACACTTAAATATTCAGATCTTTTATTTCCCTAGCAACGATGCCAAAAATGATGTGCAAGGTCGTTGATGTCACTTCTTGCATCATTTAATTTATCAATTATCGAATCGGGTGTGTCTTAGAGTTGTATGCGATAAGGGTGTTTTGGTTGTGGTTTAGCTCCGTCAGGAGCTCTCAGGAGCTCTCAGGAGTTGATCTTAACAATAGGTTCCTAACTAATTCTAAAGGCTTAATCCTAATTTATCTCTTAACTAACAATTGTACAGACTCCAATAACTCAGTTCAGACTTCACTTGACTTATTTGCAATTTATCCATGGAAGAATTAAGCTAAAAACCAAGTCTACTTTTAATCTAAAACTTAGAATTGAAATGCACTTGGAAATGAAATCTATTTACGTTTGCAGAAAAGGATCTAATTACATTTGCAAAAAATAAACATTAACCTAAAAAGTAGTAACACTAACTTCCATTAACAAATTTCAAACAAGATTTAGTTTTATCTTTCCATAAATCATTATTGTCTTTTCCATTACAACTACATGCATTTTAAAATAACCAATGAATTAATTCAATGAACAACAATTGAGTGAATATAAATCTTCAGCAAAGCATAATGAATTATTCTAAGGACTCAATGAATTTAATTTAAGAATATAAACATTCACATTCACTAACAATGATTAACATAGATCTATATTCCTACTTTCCAATTGAGATGAACAATGCAAAAATTAATTGAATCAAAGAAAATAGCACAAGTCACCTCCTTCAGTTGAGTGGGCCCTGCTCTTCCTCTCGTGGGACTTAAGCACTGAGATTCAGATGAACTCCTTATTTTCATTCCAATTGGCCAAAATAGGCAAGTAGTACAAAAGTGCAGATAATCCACATTAAAATACTAAAGTGAAATATTAACTAACTCCCAAACTAATACTAAGGATGGATATTTATAGGAATATCCACTTATTTGAATACAAAAATTGGCGCAGCCCACCAAGATGCAAAATGGTAACAACTAAACTTAAACAGAACTGAAAGTGCCATAAAGAAATCCACCACTTTTAATCTAAAACTTAGAATTGAAATGTACTTGGAAAGGAAATCTATTTACATTTGCAGAAAATGATCTAATTGTGTTTGTAGAAAATAATCATTAACCTAAAAAGCAGTAACACTAACTTCCACAAACAAATTCCAAACAAGATTTAGTTTTATCTTTCCATAAGTCATTATTGTCTTTTCCATTACAACTACATGCATTTTAAAATAACCAATGAATCTAATTCAATGAACAACAAATGAGTGAACATAAATCTTCAGTAAAGCATAATGAATTATTCTAAGGACTCAATGAATTTAGTCTAAGAATATAAACATTCACATTCACTAACAATGATTAATAGAGATCTATATTCCTACTTTCCAATTGAGATGAACAATGCAAAAATTTATTGAATCAAAGAAAATAACACAAGTCACCTTCTTCAGTTCAGTGGGCCCTACTCTTCCTCTGGTGGGACTTAAACATTGAGATTCAAATCAACTCCTTATTTTCATTCCAATTGGCCAAAATAGGCGAGTAGTAAAAAAGTGCAAATAATCCACATTACAATGCTAAAGCGAAATATTAACTAACTCCCAAACTAATACTAAGGATGGATATTTATAAGAATATCCACTTATTTGTATACAAAAATTGGCGTAGCCTACCAAGATGTAAAATGATAACAACTAAGCTTAAACATAACCGAAAGTGCCATAAAGAAATCTGCCACACAAAAGTAGTTGAACAAAAAATTCTCAAATTGACTGAAGAAGTCAATTCAGAAACATTCATTAGGAGCCAGCTAGAGTGATCAAGAGCAAGACAAATTTCAAATCCGATAAACATGAAGTTTAGCACATCCACCTCATAACATCAACACTTAATCAACCAAATAGAATCCTCAAAGATAGGATGTAATCAAGACAAAAAAAGATCTCAACTCGCATAAACATTTTATCATTAATCATCATTCAAAAGTAAGACATTTACTACAAAATATCATTTCTCATATATACTCTAATTAGTTAAATATAAGGAAAAATCAAACAAACATTCAAGCATATAGTCTACCACCAACATAGTTAATTAATATATAATAAAGTATTTTAAAACATAAAAAGGATTAATTAAACTGTCATTTTATGCGCTCATCAACCATCATCAATATTAGCTTCTTTATCAACAAAATTATCTCCTTTAGCTTGCTCCATGAGACATTCATTAGCAATTTGTTGAAGTTCCTTTATTGAAGATTCAATCTCCTCTAGAGCTGCCTCAAAATTTCTACTATGCATTCCTTAGATTTAGTGCCTACTGGCTCCACTACAAGGCATCCTTCAATAACTTGTTGGAGTTCCTTAATTGGAGATCCATTTGATGTAGCTTTTTGTGCAACCTATGTATGGTTTAACACCTGCACTCTTTCTTCCACCTCCTTAATTGTTGTTTGGCACTAAAAACATGTGAATTTAGAATGTTCCTTCTCATATATGCTACACTAACTTGGTAACAAAAACTCCTTTAGGAAGACTTTGTATCCCAGGCTTGATTAATCTTTCATAAATCTGGCAACAAACTTTTCATATCTAGTCTATGTTGGATCTTCATCTTGGATGGGAGGAGCTTATATGGTAACTTCTTTATCTTGTGGCTCATACTCCACCGTGTTTTCCATTTCAGACCCTTGATTAGCCTCTGTAGGAATAACATCCTTGATCTTTATAGGCAACTCTTCACTTAAATGTTCTTCAGTTACCTCTGTTGCCTTGGATATTTTAGATTCTTCCTTTTGGCATGCAACTTCATTCGTGGATGGCTCAACACTTGCTACACATTCTTCAGATCCAGAATTTGTTGGCTTCTTTGTAGTACATTCCTTGAATAACTATTCTTTCCACTCTAGATGTCTCCCAACTTTAATGATAATGTCCACACATGAATGACAAGTGAATTTCGAATGGGATGTATTATGAACTCTGCACCATTTAGATAAGAGGAAATCTTGCAAACACCTACCACCACTGAGATGATCTTTAACTAACTCTGTGAATGCCTCAACTACAACATCAAAAAACTCTAAATCTATAGAGGTTAGTGGTTCAGGAATGTTCCGCATGAAAATCTCCCTTTGCAAAACCATCTCGATTCTACCCAAGAAGGTCGGACATTCCAACACATTGTGCCCATAGGTATTATGAATTCTGCACTTGTCTAATAATGCATAGTGATGCAAACCCTTACTATTCTAGAGATACAACCTCTTATTTAGAGACTCATGAAGTTGAGGAATATCAATCTGAAGACTAGTCCCTTCATAAGAAACATAAGACTGCTTTTCCATCTTGACTCAGAATTTAAACTTTCAAAATTAGAGATCTATAATATCTCAAATTTTCAACATGAAGACTCATTCAGCTTCCAACGATGTTGCTTTATGTTCATTCCCACCTTCTAGCACCAATATGTTGACGTGTTTTTAGCACTGCAACAACTCAGGAAAAATACAAGTATCCTATCTCTCTTGAAAGGTAAATTTCTATCAACAAGCCTCAAGAAACAACTTCAAGGTCTCTAATGTCAAGTCTTGAAAATGCAAAACAACTCAGTGATAAATGTGAAAATGCTAGTAATCATAAGGGGCCTTACAAATTAACAATGTTATAAGTGTACTTATCATCAAATATAACAATGTGGTGATGCTGGCTCAATCCTAAAAGTAACCTAGATTTTAAAGAAAGATCAAAAGAGATGACGATTCAGAGAGATTCTATTCTAACACCTAAGATCAATCACAATAATGGAAAATGCTTCAAATGGACAAATCTCCAATAAACCAACCTCTGCTTGATCAAGGAAAAGTACACAACTACACAAAAATGGTGCAATCTTCTAAGGTAACTAAAATATTTTCAGACTATGAATATTCATCCACATACCCAATTACTGGCATAATGTAAACAAACATCCACAGTTGAACTTAGCACAATATATGGCTCAGACTAACTTTACACAACTTACAATCAACAAATTTCTAAAAGTATGAGCAAGAGATCGATCAAACATCATTCACATTTCATCATTATCATGAAAGAATAAAAAAATAACATCTATCATTGAGAATCAAGAACAAGAAACCATAAGACTGTTGAAGTTCAACACAAAGTGCACCAAACAATGACCCAATTGCATTAACTTCTCCAACAATTACATAATAGTCTTCCAGCTCTCTCCTCTCCTACAACTACTTACAAGAAACTATGTCTAACTCCTTCTAACTTAGCCAATTTTGAATTTCTAACTAGCAATTCTAACCCCTTACAAATGAGAAGGAAAAGGCCTTTTATAGATATTACATTTCAGTTTCAATGGCTAGGATTAAATTAATCCAATGACATAGAACAATCCTCCAGAAGCATCAAGAATCGTTTTGGGAAAAAATGCATTTTGGGAAAAAAATTCCTATAGACACTTAAAAATGACCGAGGCCTGCAAGCTCTATTTTTCACCTTCTTCTTCCTAGCATAATTAAGACATTTTAATTATGTCCTTTGTCCACCTTCGTCTATTAATTAAATAATTCATAATTATTTAATTAATTCATGTCTTTTTATTCTTCATGATTATTAAATAAATTTTATTTATTTATTTATTTATTTAATACGTCACTAATTGTCTAATATATTCCCATAATTAAATAAATTTCTTAATTTATTTAATTATCTTTTTTTCGTTGTCTTCCTGATTATTAAATAAATAAATTTTGTTTATTTATTTAATATGTCACTAATTCTTAAGTCTTCTTATAATTAAATAAATTCTTTAAGTAATTTAATTATTGGTCACCTTCTCTAATTAAATAATTATCTTTAATTATTTAATTTGATATTTCCCTCTTTTAGTAAATAATTTAAAATTAATTATTTACTATCATGTGGTCCCACCTTTTGAATTAAATTAATTTTTAATTCAAAATAGTCGTTTTCCTCAAAAATCAAATAATTTCCATTTATTATTTGATTTTCTAGCCACCTCTTTTTCTGTGCCAATCTTATCTCTTGTCACATGCATTGTCAACCCTTGATTTGATTTTCTAAAAATCAATCCCATCCATTCATTTTGAATTTGACCTAATGTTTCCCTAACCCTAATTGTGGGTTGTCAAATTGAATCTTGTCCATTGATTCTAGGGCACTTGTCAACTTTTGATCTTGGTCATTCACTCAAAATTGCATTTTCTATAAAATGACAAATTTGGTCTCATTTTGTCACCTCATGCTATCTAGTTCTCATGTAATCTTGTTTTAGGAACTCTTGTCATTTTCTTGCAATCTTTTCATCTTAGCTCTTGTCATAGGTATATTTACATTTCATTTGGCATAATTTAGACATGATTTAGATGCTTATTAGTTGCATTTTAGCTTAGTATTGCATGTTGACATTTCAAATCCTTCAACATTTGCTTAGGGCTTGTCATAGTCATTAGATTGCTCATCATAAATCTAAGGGAAACATCATATTTGTAGCAAGTTGAGAAGGTATAATGGAGGTCAGCCATGGAGAATGAAGACATTTTGGTGAGATTGTTTCATTTTTTTCATGTTTTTCCTTTGCACTTCATTATCACTTTGGGTTTTTATGTTAATGTTTTAATCTACTAACCCTAGGAAAAATTCCCTTAGTTACATTTCCATTTTTGGAAAATTTTGAGATTTTTGATGGGTTTTGATTTTTTTTGAAAATGGAAATCTCGAGAATTTTGATCTGTCATTGATTTCGGGAAAATCCGCTAGGACAAGGATTTTCCTAAGTTTACTTCTTTGGGAAAATCCGTTAGGAAAAGGATTTTCCTAAGTTTAGTTCCTCGGGAAAATTCACCAAGACAAGGGTTTTCCTAAGTTTAGTTCTTCGGGAAAATCCACCAAGACAAGGATTTTTTGAAATCCATGGCAGGTCAAAATCCCCTAAAGCACATAACTTTTTTCCTAGAAGGAATTTTTGAAAAGTTCAAATGGCAACCTAGCCTAATTTTTCATTGTCCATCCATAGGTGCAAGAAATATTTACATATAATATCCAAAATTTACCTCAAAATTCATTTTAGGGGAATCCTTGAGGTCAATATTTTTTGAAATGTGATTTTTTGGGAAAATCCGCTAGGACAAGGATTTTTTGAAGTTTGGTTCTTCAAGAAAATCCGCTAGGATAAGGATTTTTTGAAGTTTAGTTCTTCAGGAAAATTCGCTAGGACAAGGATTTTTCAAAATCCATGATAGGGAAAAATCCCCTAAACCCCATAACTTTTTTTCTAGAAGGAATTTTCAAAAAGTTCAAAAAGCAACCCAACCTAATTTTCCATCCTCTATCCATGGGTGCAAAAATATTTACATATGACATTGAAAATTCACTTCAAAACCCCCATTTCCAAAATCCATGACAGGTGGATTTCTCCTAGACCCTCAAGATGCCTCAAAATATTGCCTTCATCAAATCAAATCTAAAACAAATCTCAAAATAGCCTCCCAATAAAAGAAAAACTAAAAATTTGACAAAGCCAAGATTTAGATATACAAAAGAAAAAAGGGGGTCCCTACCTCTGGTGGGGCGTGTGTCCAAAAATAGCACAAGTTTGAAATATTAATGTTTGGGGAGATGAATTTCTTTGTTGGGTTGTAAATCAGTCAATCAAAAAGAGGTATGTTCATTACATAATAAAAATATGTTAAGGAAATGTTAAAGAAGTTTGGAATGGACTTTAAACCAGTATGTACTCTCATGGTTACTAGTTGTAAATTGAGAAAAAATTATGAATCTCCTATTGGTTTGTTTTTTACACTGTAACCAGGTTGGTCTTCTAATCTACCTATGGAATTGCCAATTCTAATCAAAGGCAGCTCGAAGGACTTGGACCAACTAACGAGGACTTTGAAAAAGCCTCCTACACTTTGGGGTCTGCAAGACCTAGGAGGGTGATACCTTAATGTGTTTACAACCTCTGCACCAATATCATAAACAACATTAACATATAACAGATAATCCCATTGAATAGCTCAACACAATATGATAATATCAAATAAAATTGGTTGTTCATTGATCATATCAACTATGTGGAGCATGAGATAACTACAACACAATCCATAGTAAAATATAGTCATTGATTTGCAATTTGTAGCAAGCTCTAAGCAAAGACAAACAATTATTGAACTACACAAATAAGTACAACTTATATCAGTGCCATATATCCATTGTAGGAGTGAAATTCATAAGCATCTAAAGGTTTATGATAGATTTAATACATAACATATAAGATCCTTGACAATATTGCATTACAATTTCACCAGCATGCATCCTAACCCTATACTACTTATCAAATCCTTATACATAACATATCCGCCTATAATCCCATTCAAGCATTTTAATTAATTCCTTGAATTAAAGCTAAAATAGAATCATACACACCACAACAGTGAGATGAATGAAACAACCCTTAATTATTTTATTCAAAGTTCAGAAATTCATGTACAATGGAGAGACATGAGCTCGAATTTTATCATTTCAACTCAAATGCTAGCACTGTTATACAACATTAAATTCCCATGAACTCAAAACCTGTTACAAAATGACTCAAAACCTAAATTGCATTTTTCTCTAAAACCATCGAACTTTACAATTTTCTTTGCAACTTCACCTAGACTCGACCCAAAAATTATCTAACTTGCTAACCCGTACTTTTGGCGTTGAAATCATTCTTATAGAAAATGAAGGAGCAAACAAGCATCGTGCTAGAAAGTACACATGTCACCAGCCAATTGGCACACCTGGTGATATTCCAAAAATTGTTACAACAACCATCACCTTGGAGAATATTCTTGTTCATCATGTTAGCCGAGGAAAGTTGACGCAACAACAAAAACCACAAGAAACCCATGTCGAGACTGCCATCAAAACAAAATTGGAAACCATTGTAACCACAACATTTGATTTACCACCCGTTAATAGTCCATTCTTTTATTCTTCCCTTGTCAAATATTTAGTTACCCATTTATGGTATTCTTCATTAGTCAGCCAGTCAAAATTAATTACCTCATTCACCTTGGCATTATAAGGTGTGTATTTTACCGCTACCTAATTTGCATCTCTTTCAAAAGCTTCCAAAAATGAGCTGGTACTAATGATTTTATCCATACAACTCACCAACAAATCATAATCTGAGTCATCACAAATTAATTTAATTTGATCATTGATGACCTCACTTGCTTGATCCTGCCATTGTTGGAGTGACTTGATTTTCCCCTACTAATCAATTATATCAGGTAACAATGTGCTACCCCAATCATTGAAATTCTTCACCAATTCCCTAATCTTCCTACTCAAATCATCTAGTAGGGTCTGAAAACCCTGCAATGACTTAACTAATACTTGAGTAGGCTTTAATGATTAGGGCCTATTATTTGTGTCAAACCTTGAGACCTTATACATGACATCCAAACCACTGGCCCTAGGGATCCAATTTTCAATCAATGGTATCACTACCTCCTGATCCATATCAATATTCTTTGTTGCATCTAACTACGAAAGAATATAAAGAATGTATAGATAGAAATTTATTATCAACCTTTTCATTTAAATGCCTCAAGACAGTAGTAACAATCTCCTTTTGCTTTAAAAGAGACCCCTCCTCACCTTTAATGATTTCTGCAATTCATCAATTCTTTGCAAGAGCTACTTCTTTATAGGATCAACAGAGCACTTTGTTTCTTCATCAATTTTTTCTAAAGGAGGGGTGAGGGAAATATTCTGACTGAGAGACCCTAGTGTGGAAACAATTGGAGAAGCAGGAGGCACTGACCCTGCTATGGAAGGTAATGTATTGGTTCCTGGAGCACTTGATGTCTCCCCAATCTATTTATACCTAAACCTTTCCACCTCAGTCTACAACTCAACATTCTTCTGCTGCGTCTTGTTGTATTCCTCAATCAAAAGGTTATACTTCTCCATTAGGCTCTTCTTTTCAGCCTCCTCCCTTTTAGTAGTCTTTTGGGCCAATTTGGCCACATTCACAGTCAAATTAGTGGCCTTGGTGGTTGAGGTCTTTGAATCTCTCTTTATTATTAATCCTCCTTTGAAATTTGGATTAATATCTGTAACATTTCATTTTCACCCTTGTGGGGCCAATGCCCAAATTGCCAAGGTTTCAAATTCCTCACTGAAGGCAGAATCTTGCAATGTTGCTTTGACCTCTTCTTCAGAGTCTTGCAAGGGATGCTTGGACTTTAGAATAGCATTAAATGCTACAACATATGTAATGTACCATTTAGGCAGAATCAATACACTAGCCTGACTCACCAGTTTCCTTCCTTCTTCAGGAGTGATATTCTTGAATTCTTCCATTAATTTAGATTTTACCTCCTCATCATTCTCCTAGTTTGACCTGTCAAGCCTTAGTTCTCTTCTCTTCTTACATTTATCTTGATATTCTTCAAATTTCATCCTCCATACCAATTGCAAGAACACAAGATTTTTTACAAATGTATCATCATCTTGAAACTCATTGCATGCTTCCATTCTTGCATCTTGTACACTTTTACCTTTCATATCTAAGTTAGATAAAACCAATTCAACTAGTCTAGGAGGGGAAGGCATACCAACCTGCATGTCCTGATTAGTAACAATAATTTCATCCATCAAATTCTCCTGTGGTTGATCAATTATTTTCCTCTTAGGGCTTGGCTCAGATGGTGGTGATGAGGGACTGTCTTCTGGTGATGATTCTAAATCAATGATTTTGATTGCCCTAGGCACTTTGAATTTTGGACCTAGTTGTGAAGGAAACTTCATTATTTGCTTTCCTTTTCTGTCCACTTCTTCTTCATCACTGTTGTCATCCTTTTTCCTCTTGTAAATGGGCCACCTTTCTGTAGGCTGGTATGCTGGCCTTGTTTCAATTGGCCTGGCACCTTGTTCCTGTACACCAAAACTCAGTTCTAAGTTTATCTTTTTAGTCCTCAATGTGCCCATAATTTCCTTGAAGTTCTCCATTAGAAAGTCAATTTTCTTATGGTATGGGCTGAACTCCAACAATGGATTATACTTTGGATCCATTATGTGCACAATATCTAATAGCTTATCATAATCTATCCATTTCTCCTTGTTCAACTCCTGCCTATTTAGGTCGAATTCATTTCTAATTAAATCCTGAGGAAAGTTGAACTCATGCACAAACTTGCTAGCCTTTATTCTTTGTCTGAAAAGAGCAAAGAAACCTTTAGGATCATGCTGCCACTTTGAACCACACCTCAAATGGTAATCATCAAAGAATTTATCAAAATGCACCTAGCCTCCCTTTGAAAAGGAAAAATTAGACACCACTGTATAATTAGGGAAAAAAGTTACCTTACCCCTTCTAGTGAGGTTGTCCTCATGAATACTACCTATTTGCCACATAACTTCTACAAACCCCACTCTTGGTGGCACATTGTATGGTAGTATATGAGGGGCTCCTTGAAAACCATATACCCTTAAAATAGTGTTGATTGGGTATGGGATAATGTCACCCTAGTTATGGAAAACTTTTAATTCTGGTTTCCTCCCCTTTGGCCTAAGGAAATCATGTAATTCCTTAGGGATCCTAGGTACATTCACCATCAATCTAGCCCTCAATATGGAAGCAAAGCAATTATCAAATTGCACATAACTGGTACTTTCCTTATTGCAAGATAAATTTGCAGCCCATATCTGTATTGACAATCTTTCTCCATCAACCGATTGCCTTAATTTCATCTTTTCAAAGAAGAAATCAACATTCTTGATCAAGAACATATGCATCAGCATAGAATACCAAAAGAATTGAGTGCTGGTATCATTTTTCTACAACTTTGACAACCCTTCATGTATCCTCTCAACCAAGAAAGAAGCAAAGTCATATGTCACAGAGAAGTTAGGGTGTTGTATTTGCACCCCCATGAACATGTATGTAATGGGCATCACCGCACCAGGACTGAAACCCAAAATCTGACACAGTGAATAGAAAGTGGCCAGAAAATGATTTGCAAAACAATTTAATCTGAAAGATTCTTGGTCACTAGGGCTAATATGAAATCTTGAACCTCCTACCCTAGCCAAATGAGGTGGAAGCAACTTAGCTCTAAAAAGAGACTTCAACTTTGCATATTCCTACTTCATTTCCTCAAGATTGATAGGAACCAAGTCTTCACTTGGTTCACTCAAGTCAAAAATCTGCTGGACCTCTTCTCTATTAACACTCAACAAAACCTCTCCATCATTATCCCTGCTTACCTATGTGACAGGGTCATATCTTGCAGCCACTGCCCTAAGCAGGTCTACATCAAGGAACACATTTGGTACCACCAGCTTCCCCATATCATACATCCAACCATTTGAAAAGGGGTGAGGAAAATTCCTCTATCCATACCACAATCTAAACATTTCAAAGCATGTGAGATGAACCCTAGCATCGACAATGTTAGAGAAATTATATACTAACCCTTCCCCCAGGATTTTCCCTCACATAAGAACCAATCCCTTCTTTCTATCATTCATTGACAAGGGCAATTAATCTAGGAAATTGTCATACAGGTTTCTTCTTAAATAGTCGACTTGGCTAGAATGTTGCTTTGGTGGTGCCATCTCGGACAAACTAGGGCCTCTTTACAATGTTACACTTCAAATAGCTAGGACTAACCAGAGATAGGAAATTACAAAAAAAACACTGCAATTTCTCACAACTATAATTAAACTATAGCCCTAACACATTTATCAACAAGCTCAATGACAAGCACAACAAATATTTTTCAAAATTCAAGTGCAGAATGACCGGAAGACAGAGAAATTAACTCATGACTTTGTTCGCAAAAATCCAAAATTCTAGCTGCAAAGATTCACAACTTCGCCTTCTACTCTGAAACTGCTTCGCAAAATGCTTGAATGCTTTGTGATACAAATAAAGCAGGAGAATTAATTTTATCTCAATCAAATCATGCCAGTAAGTGTCTCATCCACCATTAAAGATCACTCACGCGCTACACAAATGACTCCAACCATATATGATGTAGATTTAAATTCTATCCATCGATCCTTTAGTTAGATCAAATCATCGAATGACCACCTTCAAAACAAGCTGACACAATCACCAACATGGCAATAAGGGGCCCACAATACCATATGCTACCAAGGAAGTCCACATGGTGGTCACCCGTGATATCATGATCAGTAAATATCCTGCAACTTTGGATCACGTGATGGCGGGCAACCGTAGATCTTGAGCATCAGTGATCTTGTTCATTCAACAAGTCGCCAACCTTATCATTAACCATCGAGCATCTTTCCCACCTAGATTATAATAGATTCATTGATTTAAAACATGTGCATCATAAGAACACTTTAGTAACCCACCTTCTAATGTATTAAGGCAGGATTAATTTACAATGGTACTTCCTTAATTCCTTCAGCTTCATCAGATGAGACACGTGGCACCCGCCTGTGATATCACGATCAGTAAAGACCTTGCAATTTTGGATCATGCGATGGTAGGAAACCATTGATATCTGACAATAATTGATCGACGACACACAAAATTATCTCCTTCGGACATGCCAAAAAGGACACATGGTGCCCGCACGTGATATCTTGATCAACCAAAGCATTGTGGTGGGGCCCTTGCAGGATGGTGGGCAATGACTGAGATCAGACGACAGTTGATCAACGGTTGCACGAATTTCATCCTTTTGCAAAACAAAACATTTATTAAGAGGACAAGGGGACATCACTAGGCAGATGGTAAACAACAACATAAGTTTTTTTTAAACAATGAAACACAGGGCCAACCAGGACTTAGGAAAATGAAAAATCCCATGGAGGAAATAAAATTAAAACAAAGGGACTCGGCCTAGACAAACCGATAGGACATAAGTCATTTTAAAACCTTTCATAAAGGTAACAACGAAAAAGATCCCAACCAAGGCATAAAATAAACACAAGGATTTTATATGAAAATAAGGCTAAAACCCCCAACCCAAGGAAAATTTCAACACCAGGCAGGGCAAGAATGGAACACAAGGAGCAAAAATATGAAGTTCCATCAGTGGCTCCAGTTGGGGATGTTCATTCCACTAGAATGAAGCAAGAATTCAGAATCTCAGGAAGAGTAGACCAAGATGCAGAGACGACCAAAAAGGGATTGTTTAAACAAAACAACCCAAACTATGTACAAAATATACACAAAATATACAAACCTAAACTACTGTTCATGGAATAGAAAACTTCAAGTGAAATATAACTTCAAGAATTGTCCATGAACTAGAAGTTCAAGAATATCCCCTGTCATATCTTGGAGGAAGTATGAATCTTCACCCCACTTACCATTTATCAAAAATGGACCCAACCAGATTGCATCAAATTTCCCATGTTTCCCTTTATCTTCCAGTTTGGCATTCCACATTAAAACCAAATTTCCATCTTTGAAACTCCTAGCAGTTTCCCTCTTGTCATACAAATTCTTTACTTGCAACTGGAACTTTGCATTTCTCTTTTGTGCTTCCCTCCTAGTTTCATCTAATTCTATAAGAGCTTCCACTCTCAATTGCATCTCATCATCAATTTCATTATCATACATCTGGAAAAACTTGTACATTTCCATTAAGTTGTTTTGGGGCAACCTGGAATTTATCCCATAAACCAATTCAAATGGGGCACAACCTATTGCCTTCTTCATAGTTACCCTATCTGCCCAGACTGCTAATCTCTGCTTAGAATCCCAAGCCCTTTTATTCTAATCCAGGATTCTTTTAATGATCCTCATCAAGCTTTTATTGCTTGATTCTGCCTATCCATTTCCCTGTGGGTGGTATGGTGATGAATAAGAAATTTGGATGCCATGCTTCTCACAAAATTCTATGTATTCTTCAGATCTAAAACACATTGCATTGTCTGATACAATCCTTTCTAGACATCCAAATCTAGTCAATATGTTGCTCATCAAGAAGTCAATTATCACTTTACTAGTGGCTTTCTTTGTTGGAATTTCTTCCACACACTTGGTGAAATAATCAGTAGCTACCAATATCCATGAGTGACCTCCACTAGATTTACATGCTATCTCTCCTACAAAATCAATACCCCACTGCTGGAATGGAGTTTGTACTATAATTGGTTTTAGAGGCAAGTTACTAGAAAACTTTAACTTACCAGAGAAACGTTGACAAGCATCACATGTCTTCACTAGTTGGTGTGCATCCTTAAAAACTGTAGGCCACCAAAATCTAGCCCTCATTATCTTATGTGCAGTTGTCTTAGCCATATAATGTCCTCCACAAACTCCACCATGCATCTCACTCAGAAGTTCTTGTGCTTGATCTTGGTCAACACAATTTAGCATGACACCTTCTCCATTTCTCCACCAGAGCTTTCCATTTATGATAACATATTTGATAGCATGTAACTTCAATGTTCTTTTCTCATTTTCACTCAAGTTGTTAGGACATTTCATTTTTTGCAAATAATATATCACATCTCTATACCATTCAGAATGCTCCATATCACATATGTGTGATCTATTTTAATCTTCTAGCAAATTTATCTGATTTGCTTCCAGATTGTTTTGGGCCATGAGCTTGGCCAATCCTTGTCCTCTCAACAGTTTGGTAATCTGGACCTCGATATTGAATTCCTGGATCCTATTTATCCACCTACACCTTCTTCCTGACACTTCATGTTGTGTGAAGATGTCTTTAACAATAAACCTAGGTACATATGCAATTACAGTAGCTCCCATCAAATAAGGCCTAAAATATTTTATTGCTTTTACCAACACATATGCCTATTTTTCATTTATATCATACTTAAGCTTTGTATCTTGTAGAGATTTGCTGAAAAAGGCTATAGGCTATTCAAAACCTTCTACATTCTTTTGCAACAACATAGCTGCAATTGTGTGGAAAGAAGAAAATGAGAAAATCTGTAAAGGTTTGGAAAAATCAAGGGTTCTTAACATAGGAGCCTCCTTTATTGATTGCTTAATGGCTTGGAAGGCCTGTACAGACTCCCTATCCCATTCAACTTTGGCTCCTTTCTTGAGAATTTTGGAAATAGGGTGAACTATCTTAGCAAAATTTGTCACAAACCTCCTTAAGAAATTTATTTGTCCAAAGAAAGATTGTATTCCTTTGACACTTCAGGGTTGTGGAACTTTATCAATTGCAATTACCCTCTCTGGATCAATTTTTACTCCATCCTTGGAAACTATATGTCCCAATAATTTTCCTTCTAGTACTCCAAACACACATTTGTTTGGATTCAAAGAAATACCATACTCCAAGACTCTAATGAATATCTTCTCTAGATTCTCACAATGATCCTCTTCCTTTTTAGAATATGCTATCAAGTCATCTTGGTAGATCACCAAAAACAAGTCAATGAAATATGAGAACGCCACATCCATGGCTCTTTGAAAAGTAGCCCCTGCATTTGTTAGACCAAATGGCATTCTTATATAAACATATGTTCCCCATGGTGTGGTGAAAGTTGTCTTAAACTGCTCAGACTTCTTGACCATGAGCTGGTTGTAACCAAAGAAACCATCCATCATAGACATCAATTCACAACCTATCACCCTTTGCAACATGGCTTCCATATTGGGTAATAGATAATTGTCTTTTAATCAAGACACATTCAAATTTCTGAAATCTACACATAACCTGATGTCTCCATTTTTCTTCCTTACTGGTACCAAGTTTGATACCCAAGATGAATGTCTGATTGTCTTGATGATTCCTGTATCCCTTAGTTTCATTAATTCTTCTTGCATTTTGGGGGCCAAGGTGAGATTAATAGGCCTTTGCTTTTGTTTGAATGGCTTGGCATCATCACGCAAAGGAATCTCATGTTGGAAAAGATCCTCCCTGTATGCCTTAAGGACACCATAGGACCATGCAAACAAATTCCTAAACTTCCTTAATAAGTCAATTAGCATCCTTCTCACCTTTGGTGACATTTTCTTTCCAATATACACCTTCTTTGGGGATGCTTTTGTTCCAAGATTTATCTCTTCCAAGTCATCAGGATGAGAAATAGTATGATTAACCTTTGTCTTATCTTGATTATCAAACACTCTTTCTAGTACAACTAGACCCTTGGGAATTGTGTTTGTCTTTAACTAAATGACCTTATTTCCAAATATAGTATCCTTACCATCAACATTTTCAACAAAAGCTCCGAAGTCAATTTCCTGATTTTCATACTCTCCCACATAATTCAAAAACCTTAATATATCATCATCATTATCAAAAACCTGCCAATTTTTTATATTATCAAGGATAGATGACCAAGTTTGCACCTCAACCTTTGAAATTCCAGCATAAGTCATATCATCTGGTTTTAATGCAATGTTGGCTAATAGGTCTACCACTTTGTTTTGACCTCTTTCTGTCCATCCTATGCCAAATGCATCAAATCTCTCCAATTCATCCAAAACAACATTCCTATACTGTTTCAACCTCTTGTTCTTTGATACAAACTTGGATCTAACTTGGGAGACCACAAGATCGAAATCCCCAATTTCCTTGAGCTTCTTATCCCATGTTTTTCAGCCAATCTCAACCCTAATAACAAGGCTTCATACTCTACCACATTATTTGTGCATTCAAATAACAGAGTGAAAGAGAACCTGAATGTCTTTCCACTTGGTGATTGTAACAAGACACCTGCACCAGACCCTTCTTTTGATCTTGCACCATCAAAATACATAGTCCACAAGTCATCAGATTCTGACAATTGTTTTATTATTTGATGCCCCTGAATCTATCATACAGTTCCTTAAAGTTTTCCCATTTATATCCACACTTAAGAAAAAAGGGGTTATATTGTCAAGGCACATGTTAATAGAATTTCCTAAATACACAGGGGGAATTTGTGACTCAATTCCATCCACTTAATTTTCTTTCTCTTTATCCTTCACTTCTTTACCACTTCCTTGTTTAGTCTTATTACCAACAACAATGTGATCAAGGCTATTGTCTTCTCTTTGTGTTCATTTATTCTCATCATTTATAGCAAAGGTACAGTTACTTTAACCTGAGCAAGAACATGAAACATATCCATAGGTGTATATTTAGGGAAATTAGACATCATACCTTCATCATTTTCCTTTCTCTCTGGCTGATTACTTCCTCCTAGATTTTTTTGCTTCTTATCCTCTGCAATAGGTTCAACTACCTTTGTAATCACCTTTGTCTTCACCAATGATGTAGTTATATCTTCTTGAGGCTTTGGGCTCTCGTTCTTTTTTTCTCAAACCTTATCACTCTTAACTTATTTGACTTTCACAACATCCTTTTTGTTGTCAACCTTAACACCTTTGTTTTTATCCTTTTTCTCTTTAATAAACAAGCTAGCAGGTTTACCCTGCTCACCACCCATAGTTCTATTTCTCAATTGAAGTGAACTTCTCATTTGAGCAGCCATTTCTTCAATCAATCTTGCAATCTCTTCTTCTGACGGTCTCCTTAAGGACACTGAATCTTCAGCTTGCTCCATATTGCAAGCATTATGATCAAAATCACCTTCCTCATTAGAAAAGACTTGTTGATGATACATCTCACTTCTTTGCCTTTGATTATCTACATCAACTTCCTGTATTTCATTATTAGAGGAACATTCTGCCTCATCAATGTATGATCTAGCCATACAAACATCTACATCATCCTGCTCATATTCCGATGTCTGCTCATGAGCATCCTCCTCTATTTCCTCAGCAACAAGCAATTGAGCAACACCACAGTAATTTTGATCATGTGGATGTTCACACACTTCACACCATGGTCTATCCAGTACTAGATTTACTGAATGCTTCTGCAAGGGGTCTGGCGTATGCTGATCATTTTTAAGCTTCTAGCTAGGCAAGATTGGTTTTCCATCTTTCCAATTTGTATTGTAAGGTTAATTTTGCAATCTAGGTAGCCTTTCATTTCCTATACCCTTCTCTTGCTTAGCAACAGTTTAATTTATGTCTTTCAAAGTACTGTAAACCTTTTCCCACTTTTCATCATCTTTAGGCTTTGCAGCAGAACCTTCTCAGTCTTATTCTTAGGATTTTTTAAAAGTGTAGGTTCTTCTCTCCTACCATATTTCCCAGAAGCTCTTCTGTTACTTTCAATATTTATAGCCACCCTAAATGCATTCCTAATAGTCTAAGGGTCCTTATCTCTGAGGATATACGCCATTTTAGCATCAAAAGCATTGAAATATGTAGTTAAATAAACATTTTCATCAAGCCTTAAAACCTGGAACAACTTATACATTGGTTTTTGAAATCTTAAATTAAACTCTGGAACAACTTATACATTGGTATTTGAAATGCATTCCTCATAGTCCGAGGGTCCTTATCTCTAAGGATATACGCCATTTTAGCATCAAAAGCATTGAAATATGTAGTTAAACAAACATTTTCATCAAGCCTTAAAACCTGGAACAACTTATACATTGGTTTTTGAAATCTTAAATTAAACTCATTTAGCATGAAACTTGCATTAGTTTTA
This sequence comes from Sequoia sempervirens, assembly GCA_007258455.2. Taxonomy (NCBI): domain Eukaryota; kingdom Viridiplantae; phylum Streptophyta; class Pinopsida; order Cupressales; family Cupressaceae; genus Sequoia; species Sequoia sempervirens. The sequence continues at coordinate 26,675,186 of VDFB02056351.1, forward strand.
TCACCATACCGCTCCTTGAAACACTTTTCAAACTCATCCCATGAACCAATACTAGCATTAGATAGACCTCTATACCAATCCCTTGCATCTTCTACTAGAGATTGTACAAACAATTTCATTACAGCATCCTCATGTTCTACCTCATAATCATTTAACATATCCATGAAAGCTTTTAAGTGTTCCTTTGCTGTCACAACATTATTTCTAGAAAACTTACTCATCTTTTCTCTCAAGTCAGCAGGGATGGGATTTGGATAACCGGGAATACCATCAAAGAACAATGGCCTATACCTTTCCAACTATATAGTTCGACGTTGAAATAATCCTTTAGTCTTCTGAGAATCAACACCAGACCCTAAATCTTGTATCCTAGGACCGTCCTGATTTGGATTTACAAACCTAGTTGCATGTGTCTTCAGGCCAAAATTATGTATGATGGGATCTAGATTAATTTAAGGACCGTCCTTTAAGGCATCTTTGTGATTTGATGAGGTTGTAGCTTGTGTAGCCTCATCCATATTTGACGTCTTTAGGAAACTTATTTTCCTCTTTATTTTTGCATTTGCAGCCTCAATCTCTCTTCTCTCCAACTCTTCTACCAGAGCCTCACTCTCCTTGTTAGCCTTTTCTAAGGTAGACTCTATTTGAAATGACACATGTGGTGGGAGATCTTGTTGAGTGAGATGGAGAGTCACCTTCTCATTTATTTTAATCCCCTCAACCTTTTGCTTTCCCTTATCCAAGACATGTTTTATTCTGCATAATATCTTGTAGTATGTAGTATGTCTTGTGGTATTATTTCAAGAAGATCCTAGAGAATCACATGTGGAAACAGTCAAAAGGATATTCAGATACTTGAAGATCACTTTGAACTATGTGATTTTGGATATTATGTAGTATGTCTTGTGGTAATATTTCAAAAAGATCCTAGAGAATCACATGTGGCAACAATCAAAAGGATATTCAAATACTTGAAGAGCACTTTGAACTATGTGATTTTGGATATTATGTAGTATGTCTTGTGGTAATATTTCAAGAAGATCCTAGAGAATCACATGTGGCAGTAGTCAAAAGAATATTCAGATACTTGAAGAGCACTTTGAACTATGGTCTATGGTATTCTAAGGATACTAATTTTTTTTTAAGTGCTTACACAAATGCAGATTGGGTAGGATATGTAGATGATAAAAGAAGTAGAAGTGGAGGTTCTTTCTTTCTACTACAAAGGAAAAATATGTTGCTACAACATCTTGCTACACACAGGTGTTGTGGATGAAGTAGACATTAAAAGATATTAGAGTATCATATGATGAACCTATCTCTATATTGTGTGATAATACAAGTGTTATCAAAATTTTAATAAATCTGGTAATGCATTGAAGAAAAAAACATATCTCTATTCCGTATCACTTTCTAAGAGAGAAAGTTGTTGAGAATGAAGTAAATTTGGAGTATGTGCCTACAAAGGATCAAATAGTAGACATTTCACAAAGTCTCTTCCAAAAGATACATTTGAGTATTTGAAAAACAAGCTAGGGGTTATTGCCCCTCCTTCTTTCAACTAGATGTATAAGTTGGTGCATCCATCTAGGGGAGAAATTCAAGATGTATTCTTTATCTTGAACTAATGAAGGCTACCTCTTAGGGGAGTAGGTAGTGGTATCTTTGGTTGGTGCAATTAGGGGGAGCATATGTTGTGCCTAAAATTGTGTGTGAGAGAGAAGTGAAGTGTGCAGGTGTTTCCCTTTTCCATTGATGTCAAAGGGGGAGAGAAAGAATCCTGAAAAAATATATGAAAGGGAGAAAGAGAGAGGAAGAAGTCTAAAATATAAGAAATGTCCAAGTGAGGGGGAGAGCTTCTTGAGAGTTGAAGATCATAGTTGATTTTGTTGATGGTTTTTTAGTAAGTGATGCCATCAATGACAAAGGGGGATATTGTTGCACTATGTTGTCATTGGTGTTGTCACTGATGTCAACCTATGTCAAAATCTAGTGTGGTTATGATGAGAAGGTTTATTTGGTGTTGATTAGGTGTTGCAGATGTAGCATGGTCACTTGGTTTCCAACTGCTTTTGAGAGAATTTACATAAAGAGTGTACAAGGTGATAGGGGTGTGTTATGTATTGTGCTCTTCATTTATTCATGCTTGAAGATGTGCTTGTGTGGTTTGGATGTGATGTTCAAAAGTGTTTAGAGGTGTTATATCTAGAGTTTTAGGTTCTGGATTGTGTGGCAGTAGAATATGTGTTTGACAATGTTTGGCATATGTAGAAGGTTGTCTGGGATAAATGGAATTGCTTTGCATTATTCTACATTGAAGTTTCTTGTCTTGTGGATTTGGAAACATGCTAGTATTGTATTTATCTATCTTCCCTTGGATGGTTTGGTGTTTAGTTGCTCCACAAGCTTGATTCATGTGTTGTGTCTTAGCGATAGTTTGATTGGTTGCATAGGATGATAATTTTCTAAGTTGCATATGTCTAAGCCAGTGATTTTGAGTATTTTTTTGGTGTTGAAATATTATAGGATATTGTTTAATGTTGCTAATATGTGGTTGTCATTGATGTCAAAACTATTAGCATTATTGTATTGAAGGTTGTATATGTCGAGGATATTGAGAAAATTGTTAAAGAAAGAGTTCTAGGTTCCCAGTGGAACTATGAAGGTCATGAATGTGTCTTGTTTTGTACATTGAAGATCAATTGTTGTGGACTAAAGGGTTTATTTTTTAGTGTATCTAGTCAATCCACCAGAAGTTTCAGAGGTCCACATGAAGAGTTGTTTGAGTTATAAAGATCTGTGTTCTAAAAGTGTTTATGTGGTCTATGTCAGTGTTCTTGATTAAAGTTGGTGTGATTCTGGTAAGTCTAGTTGCTGCAAATATTTCTCTATTGTTTCTTGGTGCTTGTGGATGTTTCTAGATTGTGCTCTATCTTTGTTGCATGTCCGCTTTGATCGGTGTGCTCATGGTTGAAGATTTTTCTCGGTATGTTTGGGTTTTCATGTTCTTGGCCAACATGGTGGTTGTGGTGTGTTGTGGATCCTTAGAGATTTAATTTTGAATGTTTGGTGCACTCGAGGATATTTTTTTGGGTTGCATCATGATATTAGCCGATGGTGTTTAATCCACATTGAAAATTTATTTGTAAATTTGGGCCGACATTGAAAATGTCTTATATTTTGACTGACAAGGTTGTTGATGTAATTTCATGTTGTAGATATATACGAGTGATTGTTTGAGTGAAGTTAGTGTGTGCATAAGAGTGAATGTATGCTAGAGAAAGTGAAAATGTGTGAATAGTGTCCAAATCATTCGATTACAGTGCAGAGTGAGAAGAAGTTTGAGTGAAGTGTGAAGAAGGTTTTTTGTGCTTAACTAGAACTGTAATCAAGCTTGTGAAGAAGCTATTTCCTCAGTTCATACCCTATGGATCTAATCCGTATTGCTGTGTATTGTTGGGCAGTGAGGCCTCTTGTATTTGAGTAGTGAGCTTTAGGAAATGTGCCTAAATGCATGTGCATTCCCATTATTTTTCTTATAATTTTAATAGGGTATAATATTGTGTACTAACCCTCTCCGTGTTTTTTCCCCTAATAGGGTTTCCACGTAAAAAATATTGGTGTTCTTTGTGCTTCTGATGTGTTGTTTGTTCATTTTTTACTGTTCATTCATTAGATATGAGATTAAGTTAAGTTTGAAAAAGTTTAAATATTCTATGATAACTGATTTACCCCCCCTCTCAGTTGTTTGTCCTTGTTTTTCCAACAATTGGTATTAGAGAAGGTTCCTCTGAAGAAGTTTAAAAGCTTGAGGTGATCCGAGATGGCATCATACAAGAAGGGTAGTCCTAGATTCGATGGAAAAAACTACTCATTGGGGAAAACTAGGATGGAGTGTCATTTGAGGTGTATTGGTGAACCCTTCTGGAAGATTACAAAGAACATATATGTTATTCCTTAGAATGGTCCTTCCACTAGTGATGAGATTAAAGAAGCTGAGAATAATGTTAGGGATATGGAAGCTTTGCTGAGTGATCTAACAGATTCAGAAATGACAAATGCGATAGGTCTAAATAGCTCATGAGATGTGGATGAAGCTGGAAAGTTTGAATGAAGAATATGTACATGTAAAGATGGATAAACTACAAAGTTTGAAAGGAAAGTATGAAAATTTGAAGATGGGTGAAGATGAAAATATTTCTTCTTTTATGTAAAGAGTAAATGAAATAGTGATGGGTATTAGATGTGTCGGTGGCACCTTGGAAGAGGAAGAAATTGTGGCTAAAGTGTTCATATCATTGCCTCCCTCCTACAAAGTGAAGGCTCATGCTATTGAAGAAACCAGATCATTGATGAATGTGACAAGAGATACATCGATTGGTAAACATGTTGCCTTTGAGTTGAGTGAATTTGGTGAATCTGTTCCTAAGACTGAAACTGCATTCAAGGCTACTATATCTGGAAGAAACAAGCAAAGATATGATCTGGGAGAGAGTTTTAGAAAGACATTCAAGTATGAGGAAGAAATGAAATAGCTTGAAGATGAAGAAAGAGAGGTAGAAGAGTTGGAAGCACTGATTGTGAAGAAAGAAGGTAGAGGACAAGGTAAGTATAAAGGAAAGATGCCTATCAAATGTTTTTCTTGCATTAAAATAGGTCATTTTGCATCAAGGTGGTCTGAAATAGTTTCTAGATCTAAGCCTTACAAATCTAGATTCCAAAAGTAATGCTACTTTTTTGAAGGAGGTGTGGCTGATGAAGAGTCTAATAAAGAAAATGGAAATGAAGATGATTGGGTTTTCATTGCTATCAAGGAAAATAGTCCTGTGGCTACTGAATTTGCTAAAATTGAGAAAGCTCTTGCAACCCGAATTGAAGAAAAGGAGGAGTGGGTCATTGACAGTGGATGCTCACATCATATGACTGGTGACAAAATAAAATTCTTAAGTCTAGAGAAGTATGATGGTGGGATTGTAAGATTTGGAGATAACAATGCTTGTGTGATTCAAGGCAGAAGATCTATTTGTCTTGGTGGTAAGCATAACACTGATGATGTTCTTTATGTTGAAGGCTTGAAGAACAACCTGTTGAGTGTTGGACAAATGGTGGATTTGTGATATTCAGTTCAAAGATGGAAGATGCAGGATATATGGAAGTTCTGGAAATATAATTGCTTCAGGTAAACAGACAAAAGGTAATGGTTTTCACCTAAATGCTTCCAGTGAAAGTTTTTTAATTGCTCAAGTAGATGAAAGCTGGTTATGGCATAGAAGGTTGTGTCATGTGAATTTTGATAACATAGTCAAAGTAAGTTCCACTCAAGCAGTAAGAGATCTACCTAAGCTAGTAAAGCCTACTAACACAATTTGCAAGGAGTTTCAAATGGGAAAATAGACTAGAGTCTCTTTTCAGAGCCAAAAAAATCATTCAAATGGATTACTAGAGTTGGTGCATACTGATCTATGTGGTCCTTCCAGAGTCAGAAGTCTCCATGGTGAAAGGTACTTTATGCCATTTATTGATGATTATTCTAGAATGATATGGGTTACCTTCTTAAGAGAAAAATGTGAAGCATTAGAAAAGTTCATAAGTTTCAAAGCTATGGCAGAAAATGAGAAAGGTCTGAAAATCAAATGCCTAAGGTCAGACAGAGGTGGTGAATTCACCTCCAGGGAGTTTAATTCTTTCTATGAAGAGCATGGAATCAGAAGACAATTATTTGCTCCCCGAACCCCTCAACAAAATAGAGTTGCAAAGAGGAAGAACATAACAATTCTGGATGTTTCTAGAACAATGATGATTGAAGGAAATGTGCCTCACATCTATTGGAGTGAAGCTGTAAGCACTGTTGTGTACACTTTGAAGCGGGTAAATGTAAATGGAAATTCTGGTAAGACTCCTTTTGAACTATGGTTTGGTTATAAGCCTACTGTGAAATACTTCAATATCTTTGGAAGCAAGTGTTACATCAAGAGAGATGATGATATATGCAAGTTTGATGCAAGAAGGGATGAAGCAATCTTTCTAGGTTACTCTGCTAGAATCAAGGCCTACCGGTGCTATAATAGAAGACTAGGAAAAATGGTTGAGTGCAAATGTCAGAGTTGATGAGGATTCTACTAGATCATCTAGATATTGTGGATATGATTCAGATGAAGACAATACAAAAAAAGGGAGGAATATTCAGACACAAAAACAACTTCAAATTGTGCCATATGTTCTGGTAAGACAAATTCAATTTGTTCTAGTAAGTGAAGATAGTCAGGAAGCAGAGACAAGTGCAAGTGCAGAAGAAAGAACAAACGAATCAAAAGTTTGAGAGAATCTTAAAACGTCAAGGTATGTTAAGCTAGGTCATTTTGAAAATAAAATCAGAGGAGACAAGAATAAATGAGTGAAAACTAGAAGATTGCAAAAGATTATTGTTTGCTTTCCAAGATTGAGCCTAAAGATGTCAATGAAGCTTGCAATGATGAACATTGGATGGAAGCTATGAAGGAAGAACTGATGCATATTGAAAAGAATGATACATTGATACTTGTTCCTAGACCTAAATATAAGAATGTGATTGGTACTAAATGGATCTTTCAGAATAAGTTGAATGAACAAGGTGAAGTGGTTTAGAATAAAGCAAGACTAGTATGTAAAGGGTATTCACAAATGGAAGGTATTTATTTTGAAGAAACCTTTACCCATGTTGCCAAAATTGAAGCTGTAAGATTATTTCTTGCTTATGTTGCATATAAAAATTATAAAGTCTATTAAATGGATGTGAAGTCATCTTTTCTGAATGGTGAGTTAGAAGAAGTATACATTGAATAGCTGGATGGATTTCAACTAACTGATAAGGAAAACATGGTTTGTCGATTGAAGAAATCTCTATATGGACTCAAGCAAGCCCCCAGAGCCTGGTATGCTAGACTAGACAAATATTTACTAAAGCTTGGATTCAATAAAGGTACTGCTGAAAACAACTTATATTTCAAATTGGATCATGACAAAGAGTTAATTATTGAGGTCTTTGTTGATGACATTATTTTTGGAGGAAATGACAATCTATGTATGAAGTTTGTTGATGAAATGAAGAGTGAATTTGAGATGAGTATGATTGGAGAGATGAAGTTCTTTCTAGGATTGCATGTTACTCAGTTAAGAAGGGGATCTTCATATCTTAGTCCAAATATGTGAGGGAACTACTGAAGAAATTTGACATGGATGACTCAAAACCTGTTGGTACTCCCATGGTAACTGGATGTAAGTTGAAATAGAATGATGATTCTCCTAAGGCAAATCAAACAAGATACAAGTCAATGATTTGTGGATTTCTCTACTTAACTTAGACCAAACCAGACAATATGAATGTTGTATGTATGGTTGCTAGATTTCAAGTTGATCCAAAAGAGTCTCATGTGACTGTTGTTAAGAGAATCTTCAGGTATCTGAAAGGAACAGTTGATTTTGGGCTTTGGTATCCTAAGGATGATGATCTTACTTTGAATGCATATACTAATGCGGATTGGGTAGGAGATGTAGATGAAAGGAAGAGTACTAGTGGTGGTTCCTTCTTCCTAGGGAAGAAGTTGGTGTCTTGGTTGAGCAAAAAGAAAAAATCCATTTCTCTATCTAGTGTTGAGGCAGAGTATATTGTTGTTGCAAATAACTGTACTCAAGTGATATGGATGAAATAGATGCTAAAAGATATCAAAGTAGTAAATGATGAACCTATTGCCATATACTATGACAACTCAAGTGCAATTAACATATAAAAAAATTTGGTACTACACTCTAATACCAAGCATATATCAATCAAGTTTCACTTGTTAAGAGAAAAAGTGAGTGAGAAAGAAGTCAGACTGGAGTATGTGCCTACCAAAGAATATATTGCAGACATTTTCACTAAGCCATTGCAAAAGGATAATTTTGAGTATCTCAGAGGGATGTTAGGGGTGATTACCCCTCCTGTTATGAACTAAATATGAATTTACTTTCATCAATCTGTGTGCATAGATATTTCCTGATCCAAATTGATGTTTCTGTGGCTGCTACTCAGGGGTAGTAGTAAGATGTGAAGATATGTGGTTTAGAGCTTGTATGTGGGAAGATAATGCTTATCTTTTCCATTGATGTCAAAGGGGGAGAAGAGTCACATGAAAAACTATTGCTTATCTAGAGTAAAGAGTCTTGTGGGAAGAAGATCATGCAGAAGAAGTCAAGGAAGAAGAGTCAAAATCTAAGGAGGAGTATGTGTTGATTGAGAGTTGGGTTGATGGTGTTTTTCACATCATGTGTTGCCATCAATGCCAAAGGGGGAGATTTTTGGATGCTATGGTTGTGTTGTTGATATGTGGTTGGCATTGATGTCAACACTATTAGCATTATTGTATTGAAGGCTGTATATGTCGAGGATATTGAGAAAATTGTTAAAGAAAGAGTTCTAGGTTCCCAATGGAACTATGAAGGTCATGAAGGTGTCTTTTTCTGTATGTTGAAGATCAGTTGTTGTGGACTAAAGGGTTTATTTCTGAGTGTATCTAGTCTATCCACTGGAAGTTTCAGAGGTTTGCGTGAAGATTTGTTTGAGTTATAAAGATCTGTGTTCTGACAATGTTCCTGTGGTCTATGTTAGTGTTCTTGATTAAATTTGTTGTGATTCTAGTAATTCTAGTTGTTGCAGATGTTTCTCTATTTTTTCTTGGTGCTCGTGGATGTTTCTAGATTGTTCTCTATCTTTGTTGCATGTTCGTGTTGATCAGTGTGCTCATGGTTGAATATTTTTGTCGCATCATGATATTAGCCAATGATGTTTGATCCACACCAAAAATTTATTTGTAAATTTGGGCCGAGATTGAAAATATGTCTTATATTTTGGCTGACAAGGTTGTTGATGTAATTTCATGTTGCGGATATATAAGAGTGATTATTTAAGTGAAGTTAGTGTGTGCATAAGAGTGAATTTATGCCAGAGAAAGTGCATATGTGCGAATAGTGTCCAAACCATTCGATTGCAGAGCAAAGTGTGAAGAAGGTTTTCTATGCTTAACTAGAACTATAACCAAGCTTGTGAAGAATCTATTTCCTCAATTCATACCTTGTGGATCTAATTTGTATTGTTGTGTATTGTTGGGCAGTGAACCCTCTTGTATTTGAGCAGTGAGCTTTAGGAAATGTGCCTGAATGCATGTGCATTCCCATTATTTTTCTTATACTTTTAAAAAGGTATAATATTATGGACTGACATCCACCATGGTTTTCCCCTAACAGGGTTTCCACATAAAAATTCTTGGTGTTCTATGTGCTTCTGATGTGTTTTTTGTTCATGCTTTACTATTCATTCATCAGATCTGAGATTAAGTTAAGTAAAGTTTGAAAAAGTTTAAATATTATGTGGCAACTGATTCACCCCCCCTCTCAGTTGTCTGTCCTTGTTTTTCCAACAACTAAGTGATCCATAGGTTGTTTCTGGACCTGGTGAAGTGTGAATATGGTTACTTGTTAGCATTAATTTCAATTTGGTTGACATGATATGTTAGCGTTATTTGTAGATGTGCTTCATTGTTTGTGGAAGCGTTGTATAGCATGCTATTGTAAATTTGGTTCTTGATTAACCCTTGGTGTGGTCTTCCTTCATTTCTTTCCATTGTGGAGGTGTTTGGTGCTGACGTATTTGGTGGTTTCACATTTGACGTGCATACATTTCATGAGGCCATCTTGGAGAAGATTTTTTGATGTTGTGAAGGATATATATTCAAGGTCATTTATTGCAGAAGTATATGGTGCATTGTGTGATGTAAAATGATGTGTATGTGAAATTTTTTTTTATTTGAGTGCAAGTATCAATGCCTAAGACTACCCAAAGTACTGAGAAGGTGTCTGTATTTTAGTGTGCCTGAAGCTGCTATAGGTAGTAAGTTGAAGGTTGTAGATGGTTGTGATGGATTCTCCTATTGCTCTGAGGTAGTGAACTTCCTTATAACAGTCTCTTTCTATTCTCTTGTATACTAGAAGAAGTTATCTTCCTAGGCAATGAGCCCTTGGTAGTGATCCTTTCTCTTTTGGATAATGAGTCCTTTGGGTAGTGATATCTAGTTTTGATATGCATATATATGCGAGTTAATCCTCTTTGTGGTTTTTCCCTAATTATTGTTTTCCATGTAAAATCTAGTGTTATATTGTGTATGGTTGTTGTTGTGTTGATGTTTCATTTTTTTGTACATTTATGTTGATGCATAATAAGGGTTTGAAGGTTAATGAGGGTTTTAAGGTTTTAATATACAACTAATTCACCCCCATCTCGGTTGTCTTATGTATCTAAGAGAATGCAATGGTGGGGTCCTTTTTGTGTCAAAGTACACCAAAAAATTGCCCAACTCCATAAATTATAAAAAAACAATGAAGATTCCAGATTTTCTCCTATAACCCTAGTTGAGAAAAAACTCAAAAATGGAAAATGGGTTCACTAAATCCATGCTCTAATACCATGTTAGAATTATGAATAATATGAGATGAATTTTTTTTTTTTGGTTGAGGTAGTTAATTGTGCCAATTATATTCAAAATTATATGCCTCACAAGATATTGCAACATATTTCTCATGAGGAGGCTTGATCTTATGTCAAGTTTGATGTATTTTCATTCAAAATCATTGGTAGCGAGGCTTGGGAATTCATTCTTGAAGCTCAATGAAAAGAAATGGAGAAGGAAATATAAAAATTTATACCTTTTGGATATTGTAAGGATGTTAAGTTGTATAGGTTGTTTGATCCTAATTCTAGGGATTTCTTATTTTGACAAGATGTCTAGTTTGATGAGTGCTTTCCTTGGATAGATTCTTCATCAACAGCTTCTCCCTCATTACCTACTATAAAGGAGGGGATTCAATACCCTCGAGAATCAAGATAAAGAGAGTCTTCAAGGAGAAAATAGCCCTCAATTACCTCAAGGAATAAAGATCAGGTGACAAGATAGAGAATATAGAATATTTGCACAATTTAATCCAATAGAAACCAAACTACCAATAGCAAGAATATGGAAATCACATAATTACAAAAGATAAAGATAGAATCAAAATATCTAATGTATGGAAATGGAAAGAGTAGGAGGTAAAAAATTTACCCCTAAAAGGACTAAGCCTCAACTACGAATGACAATGTTTCATGGGGACGTCTATGCCCCATGTTGTTATTCTTGTTAAAATAGGGATTAAGATCCTTAAATCTATAATGCCCAGTTTGTCAAATCCATACGTCTACACACAAAATAGAGAGGAAACATGTTGGGGGCTATTTTGGGGCTTGCCTTAGTCAAACCCTATTTTTGGTGTTTCCACTTCCATGAATAGCCAGATAGATGGAAATAAACAAAAAGACATGAAATGTAAAGACATGTAATAGAAAAAAACCTTGCAATGGAGGAGAACCCCTATCACAAATGTAATAGATGTGAAATAGAAAATATTGAATAGATGATAAAAATAAATAAGAGAGAATTACCAACATCTTGTTCCTCTCATCTTGGCTTGATAGACATGATAAGCTTGTGTGCAAGAGAGCCTTGATTGTTGCTTTGATAGAAATCTGGTAGAGCTTCACTATGGAAGTGAGAGAGAAATATAAGATTGAAGTAGAATGATAAGAGAAGAAAGATTGAATGAGAGTGAAAATGAATGAGAATGAGAGTGAAAAGTGGAGTTTTGTGAGGTTGCATGGGTAGGAAGAGTTGTTACATCTATGTTTCTACCACGATGACACATGCCATAATCAAAGGATGAGGAGTATTATCCTTTGAATCTTGGAAAGTTCAAGGATGATAGCGTGTTGTGGAGATGTTTAAAAATCACATAAGTGTCCTGAAAAATTTGCAAGAATGAGATATGTATGGTGCTAGTGCTTCATCATTGTAACCTATGAAGTTAGAATTGTGAAATTTTGACTTATAGGTTTTTGTCATTAATGCGGCAAGCTAGATGTGCAAGTGTGAAATTACCATAGGGTGCAATTTTATGACACTAAATTTTTCCCCAACTTTAGTGAGCTAAATTTTTAAGAAAAATTAGTTGCAATAAAGTAGTTGAAAAGACATAAACACCAAATTTGAAATTTTGAAAATTTGACAATTTTATAAATTTGTGTGAAAAGGATACTATAGAGGCCACAAAGGTCAAGAAGGCAGATACTGATTATGCCCCCAATGTTCAAGATCGAAAGAAAACTATATCACTTGATGTGATGTTTCATTATATAAAACTCAAAATTAAGTTAGTTTCAAAATCATAAGAAGCTACCACGATGAGAAGAATGCTTAAGAAGATTTCAATGAATCAGAAGAAAAATTCGATGAAGAAGTGAGTATATGTCCCCTCCTATTTTTTCCCTTAGCCAAGTGGGGTGAAAATAGGAAGTATGGAAGGAACATTTTCACCATGAAAAATGGGAAAAAATGAGTCTATATATGCCTAGGTGGGCCAATGGAAGGGTCATTTTAACTATTCACTACAAGGAATTTATTGACATTTCTTGAGAGTTGTCAAAAAAATTCCTCACAAACAAGACTTCAAGCTTCCATGGATTGACCATATGCATGTCGATGTGGCAAGGGGTGATGCACTTGAGGTGGTATGCAAAAAATTCACCCTACTTGTCATTTTAGCATGTTTTTCTAGCATTTTAATTTTCACGAGTAGCACAAGCATCCAACTAGTGCAATGACATCCACGGGACATATTGGTGTCCTAATGGCACACCAATGTTCATTGGCCATGTTGTAATCCTACTCATTTTTTTTCATTTTCCATGAAATCCTTAGACACCAATGTGTCATGCAAACATTTGTGCAGTGTGCTTTAGTCTTAGAGGAAAACTTAGGAAATTTTAGAAAAAAATATGATGTAGATTTAGAATAATTTTGAGATGTAGATTTTTTTGACATGATATTTTATGTTTTTGCAGGAGTGGTTCAAGATTAGAGAGCATAGTAGTGGGGAAATTTTGTCATTGTTGCACAACTACAACAATGAGATCAACATGGACGACTATGGCCTACTTTAGCACATTAGGCTCTGGTGGGTCTAGATCCAATTCCATGCTCCTATGCTCATGGTTCTCATAGAGCGATGGGATGTAGATACTTCAATATTTCATCTCCCAAGAAGAGAGATGACTGTTATATTTGAGATCATTTATTACATCTTGCGCCTACCCATTCGTGGGGAGTGAGTAGCATAAAAGGAGAGAAAGATGGCCTAGGAAGACCAGGAGGCACAATAGTACTACCTCATTTATGTGGTTTTGGAGGAGATAATGGGCCATATCTACATGTGCTAGTTGGGTCAAGGGTGAGTAGCGATGTCACTATTTCACCGTGTTATGATCGTGGCTATTGTACTATGGGTCATGATGGATGGGTGGGGCTCTCACCTCCAAGGGGGACTCATCCACTACATTAGGTTGATGGAGGAGAAAAGGATAATATATTCCTAGGGTTAGAGCATGCTTTCCCATCTTTACTATGACCTTGGACAGTATGTCCATTACAAGTATCATAACATTACCTCCTACATGCTTCTTCAAGTGTGGGAATTTGAGCACATCTTATGCACGAGGATAACTAGGTATAACTTGGGTCTAGCATAGGGATTTAATTGAGCACACACATACCCCCTAATATGTGTCTAGTGGTATGGTGATCTACAATTTTTGCGATAGAGGATAGACATTTTGGGGGCCCAAATATTAGGTGGTGGCCCTATAAGCAAATGGGGACCTGTTCGTCCAATAAGAGTTAGTTGTAGAGGATGTAGCATGATTGAAACTTGGTCAGGTAGTCATATTATATTATATTACTATAGTATTAGCACTGAGTCACCCAACAGTTTGGGCAAGTGTAGGTGATCTTCCTGATGACTCCCATGTATATACATTCTCACTAGAGTATGACACAGGTGGGAGATTGGCCCTATCCGATGAACATCAAGGTTGCACTCAATGATGATTATGGATCAAATAACAACCAGTCTAAGGCCCTAACAACCAATGATGTCAACATCTTAGTTGGATTTACCAATTGGTGGTAGACAATAGGTCCCACCCTAATTTTCCCAATAGGCACCCTTGTAGGTGATGCTGGTGGTTAGGGGTTGGAGGAGTGACGACAAAGGAAATGAGGTGGAGGCAGGTGGAGCATAGGAGAGGCTAAGAGAGTGGTGATGTTTTGTGTCACCAGTATGTGTGGCACCTGTCTCAGTGGCAACACCCATCGTCCAAATGGTCATGCCTCCCTTGAAAATAATGATAGGGTCAATCATCATGTTTAGTAGTCGTGCTCTACCCTCAAACCCACATTCGGAGGTTGGGGACTAAGGTACAAGTATGGTATATTTTATTTCATTCTAATTCTTACATTTTAGCTTTCTCATAGATATATACACATGTATACTCCAATAATATGGTTTTGACATTGTCCACTTTCTCTATGGTTGCAGTGTTCACATAGGAGTATATGGACTTATTTTGGTAGTGCATATCAAAGGCGATCACAGTCTTCCATATCTAGGGGTCAGTCCTAGACACCTATATGCCTCCCACAATAGGGTTCCATGCCCCCTTATTCGAGCCTATAGTGTATCTCAAGATGGCCTATAAGGAGGCTCAAGTGGATGTAGTCTAGTAGATCGCCAAGTTAATTACAATGATCGGGCAAAGGGATCAGCAAGCTATAGAGCTCCTTAGTGCTCTTACCAAAAGAGATCGTGTTGCGATGTGAGCTAAGAGTATTGTGTAGGAACATGATGCCTTGTAGACCCAAGTTGATAACCTCAATAGGCAGTTAGAGATAACTAGGATAGCACCCCATTTTCCTCAAGATCCTTAGGTGTAGCAGCTCAGAGATGAGCTATAGCAGGCCTGGGAGTGGGAGGCTACACTAGTAGTGTGCATTGTGATGCTACAAGAGGAGGTGATAGAGCTACAAGGAGAGATTTGATAGCTGTGATTATGGATCATATTCATGTCATGGTTGCACCAATTGTACTCCTACACATCTATCCAACATCCTCCTCCACCAATGCCAACACCAAAGGGATTAAGGAGCCATGCACCCGGGGGTTGAGAGCCAGTTTTTGTTGTACCATATCATTGATGTATAGAATTTTTCTTGTATAGATTTATATACAAATATACATACACCACATTTTTTCATAGTGGTGTGATACATGTTTCATGAAATTATTTTTGACATATATCTATATGAGATTTTGGATCATGATGTGTTCTTTATGTGTATATTTCTTTATGTATGATTATGTGATGGATATATGTTTATGGATGTATGTGTATATTATATGCTATCATGATTTAATAAACACACATTAGATGTATGCTTAATTAAATACAATGATGATCTAATGCTTGACTAAAAGAGTTAATCAAACACAATGCATGGATACACAACATAGATATAAAACACATGTATATATATAATTCCTAATGAAAGAAATTAAGAACATACACATGTTTACATCATAACACAAAATAAAAGATATTGTGTTAATGAAGAAACACCATAGAATAATAGAATACAAACCTCACAAGAGGTGACGAGCATTATGCACATGCCACATAGACCTTATGCATAATATTAACGAAGATGCATTGCATTGACTAGTTCTTTTAGAGGTGTATTATGCATAGACAATAATCCATATACACCAAAACCATACACGAAGGTGATTATGTAAGGACCTAACCAATTAGGGTTGAACTTCCCCTTTTGATCAGGTGGTGCATTTACATTTCTTTGATTCTCATAGATAACGAGATCATCTACCTTAAAGGTATGAGAAAGAACACCTTTATTGTAATGCTTAGAAATTGATATTTGGTCACCATGAAGATGGTCGAGGTCTTGTAATTGGTTCTCATTGAGAAACTCAAGCTGGTTTAGATATTTAGCATGGTAAGTGGCATCATCAATTAACCATTTAAGGCACTCATAGAGATGGAATTTCTAACTCTAAAGGCATGATAGCCTTGGTATCATACACGAGGTTATATAGGGTTATACCAATAGTCGTAAGAACATTCATGCAATAGGCCCATAAGGTGTGCATCAATTGAGTATGCTAGTCCTGACCATGTTTATTCACTATTTTTTTAAGAATTAGCTCTAGAGTTTGTCGATAGTAGTTAGAGGTGGCTAGGATAGCACCCTCTAGTCCTAGAGATCCTCAAGTGCAATAGCTCAGAGATGAGTTGTGATAGGCTTGAGAGTGGGAGGCTACACTATTGGAGCACACTACGATGCTATGAGAGGAGGCGATGGAGCTATGAAGAGAGATCTATGGGCTACGATCATAGAGAATATCCTTGTCATGATGTCACTGATAACACTCCTACACGTCTATCCAACATCCTCCTCTGCCAATGCTAGTGCCACAGGGCTTAGGGAGCCATGCACCCGAGGGTTAAGAGCCAATTTTTGTTGTACCAAATAATTGATGTATAGGTTATTTTTTGTATAGATTCATATGCAGATATATAGTCACCACATTTTGTCATAGTGGTGTGATGCATTTACATGACATTATTTTTGACTATATATACATATACGAGATTTTGGATCATGATGTGTTTTTTATGTATGGTTATTTGATGGATATATGTTTATGGATGTTTTCCTAGATTAGATGCTATCATGGTTTAATACACACATTGGATGTATGCTCAATTAAATACAATGATGATTTAATGCTTGACTAAAAGATTTAATCAAACACAATGCATGGATACACAACATAGATATAAAACACATGTATATATAATTCCTAATGAAAGAAATTAACATACACATGTCTACATCATAACACAAAATAAAAAGATAATGTGTTAATGAAGAAATGTCATAGCATAATAGACTATGAACCTAACAAGAGGTGATGAGTGTCATGCACATGCCAGATTGACCTTATGCATAGTATTAATGAATATGCATTGCATTGACCAGTTCTTTTAGAGGCATACCATCCATACACGATAATCCATATACACCAAAACCATACACATAGGTGATTATATAAGGATGTAACCAATTAGGGTTGAGCTTCCCCTTTTGATCAAGTGGCACATTTATATTTCTCAAATTCTCATAAAGAATGAGATCACCTTCCTTGAAGGTACAAGAAATAAAACCTTGATTGTAATGCTTATAAATAGATGTTTGGTAAGATTGAAGATGGTCGAGGGCCTGTAATTGGCACTCATTGAGAAACTCAAGCTAGTAGACATTCAGTGCAATAAGTATCATCATCATTTAACATGTTAATAGAGACAAAATTTCCAACTGTAAAGGCATGATAGCCTCAACACCAAACACAGGATTGTATGGGGTTGTACCAATAGCCATACAAATGCTCGTGTAATAGGACAATAAGACATACATCAATTGAGTATGTCATTCCTTACCATGTTTATTCACTATTTTTTGAAGAATTAGCTCTAGAGTTTTATTAGATGCTTCATCTTGGCCATTGGATTAAGGATAATAAGGTGTTGAGAATCGATGGGGAATATGAATTTTTTCCAAGAATTGCTTCACCTCTTTGTTCTTGAATGAAGTACCATTTTCATAAACAAGGGTGGAAGGAAATCCAAAATGAGCAATGATATTGTTTAGAATAAATCTAAAGATCACTTCAACATTAGTGGATTGGAGTGGAATAGATTTGATCCACTTTGTAAAGTAATTAGTGGTTGTAATGATGAAGGTATATCCTTTAGAAGAAGGAGGTGATATTTTCCCAATAATATCCAACCCCCATTTTACAAATTGCCAAGGAGAGGTTTGATTTTGAAGCTCTTGTGAAAGAGTTCGAATGAGATTACTGTGTTACTAACATTGAAGGAATTTTTTGAAAAAATTAAAGGAGTATTGCTCCATTTTTTCCCAATAATATCCCATATGAATAAGCTTACACACTAAGAATTTACCATCAAAGTGTCCACCTCTAGAGCCCAAATGAGCTTCTTGAAGGGTAAGGGGTATTTTAGCCTTACTGAGACATCAAAGAAGAAGACCATTATAGGATTTTGAATAAAGAACATCAAATAAGATAATATATCAAGCCAAAAATTTTCATATCTAAGTGCGAGCATTTTTAGTCACATCATCAGGAAAATTTCCAATCTTCAAATAATTATAAATGTTTGAATACCATTTCTTTGAGTCTACATGAGAACACATGAGACTTTCAGGTTTAGGTTGATCTGATATAGTAGGAGAGTGGATAATTTGAACCACAAAGTGATACTCTTCCACACCATCATCTGAAGGTACAAGGGAGGTTGCACTTGCCATTGCATTTGCATGGTGATTTTCTCTCCTAAGAACACTATCTATTGTAAAAGAGGAGAATCGACCAAGCAAGGATAAAGCCAAAGCTTGATAATGAGATAGCTTACTTTGTTTAGCTTGATATGTTCTCATGATTTGGTTAACAATAAGTTCAAAGTCACCATGAATATTAGTATGTTTAATCTTTAATACCATCACAATACATAAACCAGCAATGAGGGATTCGTACTTAGTAGTATTGTTGGTACAATGAAATTCTAGTTGAAAAGATAGAGGAATCAACTTACCCTCAGGTGAGATTAAAACCACACCATCCTTAGAGCCAGTTTGACATCTTGATCCATCAAAATACATTTCCCACATAGATTCTTGATCCAATATGAATAGATTTTCATTTGGAAACAAATATAGATTAGGGAAGGAGTGAGATGAGGGAGCTTCCACCAATTGATCTGTGACAGCTTATCCTTTTATTGCTTTCTAAGTTATGAACTTGATGTTGAACTCAAAGAGCAACATCACCCATTTCACTATCCTTCCCGAAAGATCAAATTCTAGTAAATTGTTTTTTAAGGAAATCACATTTTACAATCACATAAGTTTTTACATGGAGAAGATAATATTATAACTTTTACATTGCAAAAATGAGAGCGAGACATAATTTCTCTATGGAAAAATATCGAGTTTTATAATCAACTAAAATATGACTAATTTAGTAAAATACTCTTTCTTTACCATTATCATCATGCTAAGCTAATAAAGCTGCTAAATCATGATGTGACACAAAAATATAAAGTAAAAAGGGTCTATCTTACATAGTCAGCATCAAGATAGGAGGATTGGCTAAATAAATTTTGATAGATTCAAAATATTTCTCACACTCATCATCCCATCATAAACAAACATCTTTATTCAATGGACATGTGAAGGGAAGGGTACGATCATCCAATTGAGATACAAATCAATGAATCATGTAAATATTCCCTTGTAAAATATGTAGTTTAGATGGAGGCATGTTAACAATTGTGTCAATTTTGTTTGTATCAACTTTGATTCCATGATGAGAAATGATAAATAATAAAATATTTATGTACTCCATGCTAAAGACACACTTAAGAGGATTTAGTCTCATCTTATAGATTTGAATCCTTTCCAAGATGAAAATATTCTTGATGTAATCTTGACGATTCATAGACTTAGCCAAGATGTCATCAACATAATCTTCTAGGATCTTGTGAATGAAATCATGAAAGATAAGAGTCATCGCCCATTGGTAAGTTGCTCCATCATTCATTAACCCAAACAGAATGACTACATAATAAAATGTACCCAAAAGGAGTAGTGAAGGATGTATTATACCAATCTTTTGGGTTAATACAAATCTGATTATAGCCTGAGAAGCCATCCATGAAGAAAAATAAGGCATGGCATGCAGTTGAGTCCACAATCATATTAGTATTAGGAAATGAAAAATCATCTTTAAGAGAAGCCTTATTAAGATCCAAAAAATCTATAAAATGTGAATACAACCATCAAGTTTATTGATGACAACAATACTCGAGATGCAAGGTGAATAGTCAATAGGATAGATAAAGCTAGCTTTTAGAAGCTTTTCTAACTCAGTCTTGACTAATAAAGCAACCTTAGGATTTATTTTATGAATCTTTTTCTTGATAGGCTTGGCATCAAGATAGAATGATATTGTGAACCACCATGGACTCATCAATACCAAGAATATCCTCACATGATGAAGCAAAAATATTAGGATGAAAATCTAATAAGTTAGCATGTTGTTTAGATTCTTCTGGAGAGAAAAAATTCACAATCTTAATCACTTTGTTAGAAGATTTAGGATCCATGAGAACATCAAAAGTATCCCCTTTGAGGAGGGTACTACAATCATCATGATGAGGCATAGAATCACTATCATCCATATTAGACAAAAGGAGCCTTCTCGTTAATACTCATAACAGATTCCACAAAATATGTATGTTTACTCAATTAGTATGGGAGTCATCATTTATTGTGATAAGAAGTTAGGTTAAATTAGGCACCTAAAAATTCCTCTAATGCTTCATCCAAAGAAAAAACATCTAGAAGAACCTCCTTAGAGTCTACCTTACTTTCAATATATTCAAGATAAATTAATTTAAGAGAGGGAGGTGATAGGCCAAAACTGGGGTAAAGAATGAAATAAATTTAATATTAATAATAAGATTATGTTTGGTCTAAGTGTCAATTCAGGGGCGTAAACTTGCAAAAGATGTTGTGGACATATGCACAAGGGCTAAAATTCATGAGGTGAGTGGGGATGAAAATGCATTCCTAAACTCAATCAATTACCTAAGTTGAAAACCAGATTTTTTTTTTTTGTTTTTCTTGGGATAGGAACTGCTACAAAAATTGTAATTGATTCTTCAGTATTTTTGTGATAGGAATAACAACAATGCTTGTGACAGGAACCGCAACAAAAACTATGTAGAAATTATCACAATAAATTTTTAGACAAAAACTTAATAAATAAATATCAATCGTGAAAGTCATAGAAATTAATTTTGAAGCACATAAATAAGACTTAGATTAGTAATAAACTTAATTTATTAACACCTTTTACACATGTAAAACATAAAAATATAACAATGCAAAATGTAATCAATTGAAATCATAACACACAAAAACATATTTTGTAAAAATAAGATATTTATATTCAATCGACAACTAAAGAGTGGCCACCCTACCTCCTAGTCAACCGATGAATATGAAGCTAATAGAATTTCTGAAAAAGAATTCAAAATGTTTATCCCAATAATAAGACCAAATATATTTTCTTTCTCACATTGCATTACATAGGATTACACATATAGTTTTGATGTATAAAAAAAAAACAAGTTTATAGTTTACAATTCAACAGCTAAAGTAAATTGATCGGTTAAGAAATATTTGTATGGACAATCTTTCTTAACATACTAAACTGATTTCCTAACAATATACTAATCATTCTTTGCTTACATCAAAACAAAATAACATAAAATAACCACGACAATCTTTGCAAATTGTAATTGTGTACATTCGGTATTTGAGTTGTCTCAACTTGTGGCATATGGGTGGAGGAATGAACAAGTGAAACTAGAGTCAACCACATAGAAGGAGAAACAAAAACAATAAGCACGAGCCATACTTTTGTGAAGAAGGTGACAAGAAGGTTCTTATGAAGAAGGTGACAAGAAGTTTGCATTCTTCTTCTTCATGATATTTTTTAGAGCTAAAATAATAATACTTATTAGTAAAGACAATCAATAATTAATTTCCATATATATATCCCAAAACTATATTAAATACCACTTATATATATTTGATTATATGCAACATAAATGTGGTAAAATGGTAGGATAAGGCATGGAAATGGAATATGAAAATGGGTTAAATGATATAGGAGTATGGTATAAAATGGAATGTGAATGGCTCTCATCAGGAGGTCTAGTGGAAATCATGTTGACATTCAACCATGGTTTCACCTTAGACTTCATGGGGTAGTATCCATGTCCAATATTATGCTTATGAGGATCAACCTCTAAGGGGACTTTAATTAGGGACAACTTTAAGAAACCCCCCCTCAAGAAAATATATAAAATCTTAGAGAATCTTTCATTTTTTAAAAAAATTAATTAATTTCTATAAGTGAATCTTTCTTTAAAAAAAATAATATTAATTTTATTGGAAAATATTTTTACATCATTAAAATTTTGTAGAAAATCTTAGCGAATCTTGGAAAATAATAGGAAAATATATTAATTATGATGGTGAATCCCTCCATTTAAAAAATAGTTTTCATTGAAAATTAGGGGCTCGAGGGTGGAAATGATCGATGGGTTTAAGGGATAGACTCTATAATATTTAGTTGCCACCATTAATTTAAAATATATTCTAATGAACCTCATTGTATTCCACAACGTAAAATGTACCCACAATATGTAATGCTCATGGGGCCAAAATTTCCTTTCGATCATTGATCTCAATAGAGATCAAAAATACAAAAGAAATTTTGTGCCCTATGAGCATTATAGATTAGGGGTAGATTTTACCTTGCAAAATACAAAGAGGGCCATTAGATTATACTTTAAACAATGGTGGCAACTAAAGACTGGAAATATTGTTCTAAAGCAACTAATAATTAGAATATACTTTTGGTGAATTAATTTAGATTTCTACTATAACATATAAAATATAGGTGAATCCAATCTAAACATGTATTGAATATTGTGGTGAATTTTTGAGTTAAAAAGTTTAATAAAATAAATTCGTTAGTGATTTAATTAAGACTAAAATAAAATTTTGTAAAAAATGTGGAAATTAAGGTCGTGTTATAGCTTGAACTATTAGCCAAATTTGGATTCCTAAATTTCAACTATTATCCAATTGGAGAATATTAGCCACTTAAAAAATCACTAACTTTAATAATTTGCTCATTATGCCCACAACCTTTACCTCCATAACCGTACTTAGAAAGGAGATTGAAACCTAGACGATAATGCGCTTGTAATTCTTGGAAAGAGGGAGGATTAGTGTAAAGAGCATAATTCATATTGTAGGTATCACACTGCTTCACAAGATCATAATCATCCTTCTTATTAGAACCACAATCATGATTATCCTTAGTAGAACCTTCTCAACATAAAGACAATATTATTTCTTAGTAGAGGGGAATGGTATTTTTGAAAGATATAGGTGGATAGGATCGACTTTATACTCCCTGACATAAGATTTGGTAAAGTTCAAAGATCCCCAATTTTCACCTATACATGCATTCAATTCAAAAGAAGAGGTAGAAGGGATAGACTTAGGACTCTCTGCTTCAGGATGATCTTCCTTAGGGACATACATCTCAAGAGTAGCCTTTGTAACAGGTACTACTAGAGTAGATGTCAACACATTATAAGATAACAAAGGGATAAATATTTTAAGAGTATAAGCAACTGAGGCTTGACCAACAACTATCATTTCACATAGGTGTATAGCATTAGGGTCATCCTTGATTGTGATTACTTCGTTATTAGCAAAAATTTTTACAGGATGATACAAAGTAGAAATGACTATTCCCAAGCATGAATCCAAGGTCTTCCCAAGAGAATATTGTAGGGTAATGGTCCTAGCATAACATATACTAGGCTGGGTATGGTAGTGGGTGCTAACCTCTAAGGTAAGATTATCTTGCCTAAGGCTTGTCAATCTGCATTATCGAATCCATGAATGTAAAAAGAAGAAGCAACAAGAGAAGTTGAATCAATTTTGATTTTGGGCAATAAATCAATGCTACATATGTTGAGTGCCAAACTAGTACCAACAAGAGCATGTCTAATGCTAATATTGTTAATGTTAAGTATTATCATTATAGGATATGAATATGATCTATAAATGCATTAACATTTGTTGACCAAGAAAAATAAGGAAAGATTATCTTTTGCAAGGATTCTTGAAGAAAATCCCAAAGTGAGATCTTGGTAGGAGTAACGTGAAGTTTCTCAACAAGATCATACTCACTAGGTGGCTTAGTTGTAGGTTTAATTGCTTGAGGAAGGCTTGGTTGAGAATATGGTAAAGATTCAAGAAATAGGTTGATTAAGATTTTGTTGATTCCTTCTAGTATTGTTAGTATGGTTTACCACTCTATAAGAGGGAGCCTTAGATTGGATAAATCTTGTGTAAAGTTCTGGTGTACCATTTGCGATAGAAACCCCACCAATAGAATGGATTCTTTTAGGAGATGGGCTAGCATAAGTCACCTAAATGACTAGTGTCTTAGGAATTTGAGGGGTGGAAAATCTACAATGACATTCATGGACTCTTCAACTTATGAAGAAAAATATTTTAATGAAGAAGTTTATTTTTCAGATTTTTGAGTAGAAGGAGATACCTCTAAGAAATCATCCAAGGCATCATCCAACATATTGAAATATAACTTAGAAAATACATTATCAAAATCATTAAAATTTTGATGAAAAAGATCCGACATGATTCCATGCATGTCAAGTTCACCAAAATATAAAGGAGGGAATTTTCTACTCTCAAGACTCAAGACAAAGAGAGTCTTCATGGAGAAAATAGCCTTTAGTTACCTCAAGGAATAAAGCTCAAGTGACAAGATAAAGAATAGAGAATATTTGTACAATTTAATCTAAAAGAAACTAAACTACCAATAAAAATAATATGGAAATCACATAATTACATAAGATAAAGAAATAATCAAAATCCATAAATACACACTCTCATTGATTATGGGTTGTGGAAATCTAATGTCTCTGATAAAGACATAATCAAAATATCTAATGTATGAAAATGGAAAGAGTAGGAGGTATAGATTTTACCACTGAGAGGACTAAGCTTCGGTCACAAATGATAGTGTATCATAGGGACATCTAAACCCTATGTTGTCATCCCTAATAAAACAAGGATTAAGAGCCCTAAAATCTATAATTCCCAATTTGTCAAATCCATAGACTTGAACACAAAACAGAGAGGGAAAATGTTGGGGGCTATTTCAGGGCTTGCATCAGTTAAACCCCCATTTTGGTGATTCCACCTCCATGGTCAACCAAATAGATAGAAATAGACAAAAAGACATGAAATGTAAAGACGTGTGATAGAAACAAACCCCACAATGGAGCAGAACCCCAATCGCCAATGTAATAGACATGGAATAGAAAATATTTAATAAACGAGACAAAGAGACAAGATAGAATTACCAAGAGCCTGTGGCTTCCCTCTTGGATTGATAGACATGATAATTTTATGTGTAAGAGAGCCTTGACTATTGCTTTGATATAAATTTAGAAGAGCTTTGCTATAGAAGTAAGAGAGAATTGGAAGAGTGAAGTAGAATGAGAATAAAAGAAAGATCAAATGAGAGAGAGTGAGAATGAATGAGAATGAGAGTGAAAAGTGGAGTTTTGTGAGGCTACATGGGCAAGAAGAATCGTTACATCCACATTTTTATCATAATAACACATGCCATTGGTAAAGGATGTAGAATATCCTTGTTTGAATCTCAAAAAGTTTGGGGATGATAGCACTTCACAGGGACGTCTATGCATCGTGAAAGTGTCCTAATAAAAAATTGAAAGCATGAGATGTCTAGGCTGCTAGTGCTTCATTTTTGTCACCTATGAAGTTAGAATCATGAAATTATGACATAGGTTTTTTTCATTAATATGGCGGGCTATATTTGCAACTGTGAAATTGCCACAGGGTACAATTTTATGACACTACACCTACTACTTTTTCTTCATCTCTTGAGAATTCCTTATCTCTTGAGGATGAGGTTGATGCTCCAAGTATCCCTCCACCTTTGAATATTCATCCCTTACCCAAGTGGACCCACAATAGTATTGATTTAGCTGGATATTTGGTAGGTGATACTTCAGACTCTAGCCATACCCATGCATAAACATTAGGTGTTAGTATTTTTAGTCATGCAACTTTAGATAATCCTTGAAAGTTTTCAGAAGTAGTTAGTATTACTGAGTGGAATAGTGCTATGTTAGATGAGTATTCTTCACTAATGAAGAATAATACTTGGGATCTAGTTCCTCTTCCTAAGGGAATAAATTTGGTTCAATGCAAGTGGGTGTACCGTACCAAATATGCTACAGATGGTTTTATTGATAAGTCCAAGGCTCATATTTTTGCAAAGGGGTTCTCTTAGGTTGAAGGTATTGACTATTTTGAGACATTTTTTTCTTTTTTCTAAGATGAATTATACTTACCTTGTACTTTCCCTTTTAGCTTTACAAGGATGGATAGTATACTAGATGGATGTTAAGAGTGATTTCCTTCATGGTGATCTTCATAACGATATTTATATGGAGCGACCACATAGTTTTATTGATGAATATTTATTATTTTGTAAGCTTCATCATTCATTATATGATCTCAAAGAAACCCCACAGGCTTGGTATGAGAAGATGGATATTTTTCTTCTTTCTTTTGGATTCACATGATGTCATTCCAATCCCACAGTGTAAATTTAGTGACAAGAGGGTGATATTTTGATCCTTGTGCTATATGTGGATGATTTGATCCTTATAATTTGTTCATCCTCCATGATCTAGAGTGTTCAATGAGCTTTGATGGAATAATTTGAGATGAAAAATCTTGGCCTTATACACCACTTTCTTGGTTTATAGGTTATTAATTCTTCGTATGGGATTTCTATATTTTAGTAGAAGTATGCTCTGGACATGCTTCAAATATTTAGCATTCTTGATTGTAATTCTACCCCCACACCATTTCAGTCAGGTTTTGTATTGTCTTCCACTTTTCTTACTCCTTCAGTAGATGCTACATTATACAGGTAGTTGGTTAGCAGTATTTTATACTTGAGACATTCACATCCTGATATTTATTTTGTGGTTCGTTTTGTCTCTCAGTTCTGACATGATCCACATGAGAGTCATTGGTAAGATTCCAAACATATTTTGAGATATATTTAGGGCATCTCACACTATGGTATTCACTATACATTAGGAGATTCTTAGATAGTTAGCTTCACTTATTCAAATTGTGTTGGTGATGTCAATGAAAGGAAGTCCACTTTTGGATTTGTTATTTTCCTTGGTTTTTTCCCCATTACATGGTCTTGCAAGAAGCAGTCTGCTATTGCATTATGATCCATGGAGGTTGAGTATTGTGTAGTGATTGTAGCTAGCTAGGAAGTTTTATGGCTTCATTAGTCATTGATTGAGTTTAATTTTCATCTTAATAACCCCACTATTCTTTGGTGCGATAATCAAAATTCCATTCACATTTATCATAACCTATTGGAGCATCAACATACTAATCACATAGAGATACATATGCACTTCATATGATAGTTGATTCAAGATGGTTTCCTCACCTTGGATTACATGCCTATAGAGGAGCAAGTTACAAAAATCTTCATGAAACCTTTGGCATTGCCTCATTGCCTCCATTTATGATCACTGATTGGAGTAAAGGAAGTCATCCTTAGGGGTCCTTCATGAGGCTTCCTTCATGTTTTTTTGTATGATTTCATCTCTCTTTAAGAGAAGATTTTTCCCATGAGGTTTTCTCATTTTCTCTAGTTATGATAGATTTCTTTGATTGTACATGGGTACCTCATCATGTCTTATTTTTGAGACCCATGCATGATTTATTTTCTTTTTATGCATTGGATTTTTAGATTTTTATATCTGCTCCCTAGGTTACACTTAAGGGGGGTGTTAGATTAATCATGTATTACCTAATAATTTATTAATCTTTGATTAATTATTAAGCTAATTCCATTTCGTGCACTTCAACTAAAATTAGGATTTTTTTATGTTAACTAGAGTGAGCTATTATTAGATAATTTTGTCTCAACACATAAGATGATCAAAATTTTCATGATATAATCCCTTTATCATTTAGGTTTTCTATTACAAAGCACTCTCCCTCATTGTATGATTTCATTTTGTAAGTGTAATGGCATAAATTTGCACCTCATGCAATTTCCCATTAGTTTACCTTCATTTTAGCCTTACAAGTCTGATAGTGCAAAAACCCATCACTTTTTCTATACCTTTTCCGCATGTCCCTGTCATCTAATGTCGATGAAGTACATTTTTTTAGGGACGTATGCACACCATGCAGAAATTTGTGCACTGCACTAACGTCTTGACAATATTCCTACATCAAGAAATGGTAAAGACTTTATGATTCTCTATTACCTACAAGCATAACATCCCCCTACCAAATATTGACTATTGGGAATGACTATTTACCTCAAATTTGTCCATTTGAACTCACTTCTATCAACTTCTTTCATGCTCTCAAGCTAATTCTTCATTCTAGCAACTATCTTGATCATTATAACACCTGTCCTTGCTTCAAGCAGCTCCATACTTTGCTTCTATAGCCTCTCTTTGCTCCAACACCATTTCTATTATAGGTTCACAAAGCTCTACCTCCTTGGTGTGGTGATATTACTCTTCTTATTTCTCTATCGACCTTGAGTGCTTATAGAAGGCAAGGTGATCTTATTTTTATTTGATAACTTATGTTATCATTCTTGTAGAGTAGCATCCATGTTGTCATTTCTCTCTACTATATTGTGTCTTTTCTATCTACTTCTCTATCACTTTTCTCAATATTTTTGTCTACTAGCTATTCGTGAAGGTGGGAACATCGAAACAAGGGTGTGACTGAGGCAAACCTCAAAATAGATCCCCAACATTTTTATTGTTACTGTGTTTGTAGGTGCTATTCATTTGATTGGATCTAGCTGGAGAATTGGACCTTGAGTAAGATGGAATTATTCTTCTTTCTTTATCATTTCACCATTAGAGTAGCTTTCATAGTATTCTTCTTGTTATACTTTACATTTCCATACATTTTTGTTAAACTGTAAAACTAAAACATTTGGGTTGTCAGTAGACCCTGTGTTTTTTTGGTTGTTTCTTGACCCTTTGTCTGTATAGGATGCTAGTGTGTCTTTGAGACTCCAACGTGGTGCACTGAAGTCCGACCCCATGCTACCATCCTTTGGTAGAGAGTCGTCTAGTTTACAATCTAAGACCTCTGTGGTCGACTCACCCAGTTCCAAAAAACCTCTATCAAAACCAGAAGGGAAACAAAGTCTTGTTTTCCCTTCCTTTTCATCTTGTCCCTTCCCTTTTAGTTTATTAGGTAGTTTACTCCCTTAGGCTCTTTCATGACCCGAGAGTCTCAGGGACAGTGAATCCCCCTTCTCTACAATAATTTTTTTTAGTTGAGGATATAGTAGATTATTGTTTGCATCTCTCTTGTGCGGAAGGTATTTTTTCATTATTTGATCATGTGTCTCATGTTATTCACAATTCTTACAAGTATTTGATGGAGTGGATTGATTTATTGTTTATAAAATGATATCAAATTTATGTTAATGGGAGGTATGGTTGGTTGACTTGACATAACTGGCATAAAAGATTGAGGATACGTTGATTGATTGAGACATGGGTATGCTTGTGTTAGATATGGTGTGTGATGACATGATGTTTGTAAGGGCTTGTTCCCTAAGTTTAGAAATATCAAAATCCAAATGTTGTAACTTTTTGTGCTAGTTTAAGAAAATATTTATTTGGGTCCATAGCAAGAAGACAATCAATTACCTTTATTAATTTTGGGTATTGTTACATCTCTAAAAATTTCTTGTGTCAATTGAAGAGACTCATGTGTGATGTCCTCTATAATAACCTCTGATTAGGAAGGTCATGCTGTTTGATAATCACTAGGGTTGAACAACTAAGGCATGCCAAAATCATGTTGTGTATCACCCATAGTCATGGTAATGTTTGACTCACTTTGGTTGGACTCCATGAGTTTCTTGTGTTGATACCTTGTTGTAGGCAAAAAAAAAAATTGACCTTATGATATAATGATGTAAGGTGAAAATTGGATGATTTGATATGGACGTGTAATTTCTTATGGAATTTTCTAAAGGTATGATTTTAGATTTGGACAAAGGATGTGATGATTTTGGATTTTTTTTATTCATAAAATGATGTAGGATAAAACATCAATAAGTCAAATTTAATCTAGATCTTGTTGTGGTGATAAATGCTGAGATTTGGATGTTTTTTTACTTGAACTAGACTTATGAGTCCAAGAAAAAGGATAAGAGTGGATTTCACCAGCTCAAGAGTAGTAAAGCCTCCTAAGTTTTTCCACAAAAATTGGGGCTAACTCAACTATCTTATTGAACTAGGAAATTTCTCAAAAAAAGAGCTAAGCTAGTGATAAATGATGGAAGATCTAGACCAAATTATGAATATCTTAGTTGCTAGATATTTGTTTAAATGACCAATTATTATGAAAGGGATATGCTTGTCTAAGCCTAGGATAGTATCTTTGAAGTCCAAAAAGGATGATATAGGATAAATAATGGATTATGATTTTGCTAGTGGATAATGATGGTAAATTCAACTCAAATGTGTTCTAGGTCTTATGTCTCAAGTATGTTTGGTCAAAGGTCTTAAAATATGACTTTTGGAGTATTATGAAATTTTAGGAATAAACCTGTATAGGTGCGAATTTGCACCCCTTGGGAAAATTCCCCTTTTACACACCCCCACCTTAGAAAATCAAATCCAAAGGAAAAATTCCACATCACCCTCCTGCCTTCCATCCACTTGGCATCTCCCCTATGTGTTGGTGAAATAATATTTGTTGGGGATGCATGCATAACATGTGGATGTCTACATGATACATTGTCATCCCTGACCAATTCCTACATCTAAAGTTGGTAGAGGCATTACACACCTGATTGGGGTTGAATTGTAGCATCCCTTCTTGACCAGCCGACCCAAAAATGACATCTTCTTCCTCATTATTCCTTCAAATTAATCCATTCTTAATTAATTTGACTCTCTAGCAATCTTCTTGGCATTCTAGCAATTCCTCTTCACTCTTTCACTCACAAGTAGCATTCAACACTCTACTTTTGAGCATTGTAGCAGCAACAACACTCCATCAACTCCACATTGCAAGCGTGAGGCCATTATATACGTTGCAAGCTTGGAGTCTTGCAAGACCTCCTTTCACCACGGTTGCGGTAGTGGTGAATTTTCCAAGTTTGTAGGTTGCTTTCTCCTCCATTGACTAGTGAGCTTTTGGGTAGAGGTGGTAACACTTCACTCCTCTCCTTTGTGATTTGATTGAGTAGCATAATATTGTTTGTAGTGTTCTTTTCTATTTCTTCTTTCCTTTATTGCATATTCTACTCCATTTCTTTCTAGTTGTCCATGGAGGTGGAAACACCAAAACGGGGGTTTGATTGAGGCAAGCCCCTATACAACCCCCAACAATTTTCCCCCTTGATTGTGTGTAGGTGAATGTACATGTGGAGATAGCTGGAAAACTGGTGCTTGTATGAGATTATCTTCATCACCCTATCTCTCATTTATTTTCTTTATCACGTTCGTCTTTACTTTCTGTATTTCCTCATTCTATTTTTTCCACCTAAAACCAACTAGCTAGGTTGTTAGTACATTTTTAGGTAGTCTTTATTGTACTTCCTATTTTCTAGCCCTATGAACACCAGCACGCTAGAGAAACTCCAGCGTGTCGTGTTGTCATCCCAGAACTGCATTGTCATCCTTAAACAAAGAGTTGTCGAAGGTGCAGTATTGACTCTGAAAACTAGCTCGCCTAGCCTAAACCTAACACTCATGTCTGAAGAGTGACAAAAGTACTACATAGTACTCTTCATTCTCAATCCCCATCCTTTAGAGTGAGGTAAGTTAGGGAAGCCCTCCACTCTCGACTCTTCATGACTTGGAGCCTTGACATGGTTGGCCCCCCTCTCTTACATTTTTGGTGAACTTGATGTGAATCATTTTGGTTTTGTTTGGCAGTACTGAAGTATCCTTTCCTCGCATTCTAGGAGCATTATAGGTGTGAGTGTTGTGAGGTGTTTCAACTTATAGCCCAACCTGTGACCCCTAGTAGGCATAGTTGGAAGATTCTATAGGTGTTCTAGAACAAAGCCTTAACTAGGCCACTATCCCATCTCAAACCTTTGGGGGGATTTGTGAGAGTATTGTTTAGTTTGCATGATGGCCTCTTTCCTACATTTTCCTATCCCCTCTATGTAGCCTACGAGCAATAGTTCAGGTATAACCTTCACCTCATAGGACCTGTCGATGGGTTTTAATAGAGAACTATCACCTCTTTATATCCTTGAGCAAATCAACAGAAACACTGTAACAAGTGTTCTTGCTAACTTGACATCTCAGGTGAATATCATAACCAAGGAGATTATGTTAATCAAATTATTGCATAAAGATGGGTATGGCACACCTAAGAGCACCATCCATATGCATAACGAAATTTTTGTACCTCCCCTTGGTAGTATCATTTTTTCAATCCTTGTTGGACCTAAGTCTGTAAAGTTGTTGTTTGACATAATCCCATGATCCAAACTCTTCAGAGTGAAGCTAGGTATCCCCTGGCTAGTAGCTATGAATGCAATTCCCTCGATTGTGCACAAATGTTTAAAATTTATTCATGAAGGTTCTGTGCATGTGATCCATGACACCAGATATAGACCATCAGTTACACGTGGAAGTTATTCTTTAGATCACTTTTGGCTTGTATCGTTGGTCCTCTCCCACCCAGGAAGGACCTCTTGTACTGGACTTGTCAAAAGTACAAGAAAGGGTGCCTGATGCCTAGAGTGAGATACCCTCCATCCCCTTATTCTATTTCACATAGGGCTTGTTTAAAAGTTGATAGTGATGCCACCAAGGCCCATAGAAGAGAAGAAGAAAAACACTCTTGAGGTCCCTCTTCTTCCTCTTTTGTTGTCTAGCCTGACGCTTCCTCTCTCCCTGTTGCGGCGCCATTAGATTCTATTTCGCACTTACTAGAGAATCCTATGGTGCATACTTGGAAAAATCCCAAGCATCATATGTTTGAGCTTCCTGTCCTACCCACAGAGCCTAGGCCCACTCGATATGGAAGAAGGGTCCCTAAGGAGAATCCTCTATGTCTTGGCCTTTGCGGCTTCCTATAGCTCTTGCTTAAAAAGCATTAAATGGGAAGGGGCCCAATGCTGAGGCATTAGAGTCGACTCCCTTGGATGTTTCCCAATCTCTTCCTCCTACTCTCATTAGAGTCGACACCCTTATGGCTAAGTAGGAGCCTTCTATCCCTTCGCAACTCTTGACCTCTAGCTTGAAGAGTCGTAGAAACTTCCTTGAGTGTGAACACAAGCACCAACGAAAGGATCTGGTGGTTGAGCAAACCTCTTTGTAGAAGAAGGAGGAGGAGATGACTACCCTTATCTCAGGGCCTCTTGATGCATCCTCCTCTCTCCTCCCCTTTACTTCCATTCAATCAAGTTCAATTTCAATTTTGGCTCCCACTATGAGTGTGGGTGCGCCTAACCCCAAAAAGGTGTAGGTTTTCATTGCTCATTCAACTGAGCTACCCTTGTTGATGTCCCTTCTGGACATCCCACCATTCCCTAAACTCATGGAAATGCTAAATACCTTAGTGGTGTCCATTGTGGTTTTCTCCTCCTCCTTCGTACCTCTTGCCTCGTCTATGGGGAGTTCGCATCCCCCAATGAAGTAGAAGGTAGAGGATGACCCTTCCAACAATGGAGGGTATAAGAGGATCCCACCTTCTCCAAAGAGTGGTCCTATGCTAGCTTGTTCTATTTTGGTAATGGAACAAGTTATGACTTCCCCTGAGTTTTTCACCACTCCCAAATCGCTCGATGAGCTAAATGGTGAATCTCGGGTGTAGTCCTCCCCGTCCATTGAGGTACAAAGTGGAACTCCTATGAAGTGCACGTTCAACTCTCTAGACAGAGTTCTAGCCTTGTTGGAAATCTTCACAAAATTGCTGACCATAGCTCCACAAGAGCCGAGGGGAGAAGACCTTGTGGGGCCTTCTTCCTTAGCCTTTGTTTTGGGAGGGTCATAAGTACCTACCCTTAATATTCCAACCCTGCAGGATCTTCCTCCTTCCCCTTACAATGATCTATATTGGGAAGTGAATGATCTCCAAGTTGATGAGTGTTAGGGGGAGGCCACTTCTTTATCTTTAGATTAGATGTGTGTGTCGTGGTGTGTTCCCTCATGCTCATGCTATGTGTTCTTGGATGACCCTTGTCACCCTTGTTAGTGCTTGGATATAGGAGTGATTTGGTGTCGTAAACTTTCTTCTATGTGTATCATCATTCTTCCTCTATTATGTGCTTTGACTTTCAGAAAATTAGCGATGATACAAGTGTTGGGGCATTTAGGATTCCCTTCCATGTTGACCCAATTTTCTATTTTTAATTTGTCTTTCATGCATTCTTCTTCATCTAGTGGGGATTGATGATCTTTCATCTTGCATTGTGGTTACCTCTTATTTACATAAGCATGAGAAGATCTGACCTCGTGAAACTAGATCCCCCCTGTCTCTTGTTTGTGATTTTTTCTCTTTTTCTCTTTTCTTTTATCTCTCTCTTCTTTTCTTGAGTTGTCCCTCTCATGTGTGACAATGCCATTTCTATGATACTTTGATTTTTAGAAAATGCATTTGTTGCCAATGAATCTTTTCTTGAAATTCCTTGCAACCTTTTTTCAAGAATCACATTCTCAATTTGGACTCCTGACATAACATGTTTCCTTCATCATGGGTTAGTAAAGAAAAAAATTTGAGAACTATGCTTTGAGGTGGGAGCAGATTTTTCCTATAGGAAAATCCTCGACCTTTCCCTTGCAAGGGGGCATTTTCTTCCTATTGAATTCATTGATGAAGTGAACATCCTTTGAAAGGATTCCTTGATGATGAATTGATTTGAGAAAAAATGTCTCTTTTACACTTTCGAATAGCACGTTCCTTGAGTGGATCCCTCTTATTTTGAAGGTTCCCGAGGGACCCCTTTGAAAGTCTTCCAAGTTTTTGATGGTCTACATAACTGTCCGCTTGTTTTCCCACATGGCTAATTTTTTTTCTAGCATGTTCTGTTAGATGTTTTGGTTGTGTTGCTAATATGTGGTTGTCATTGATGTCAACACTATTAGCATTGATGTATTGAAGGTTGTATATGTCAAGGATATTGAGAAAATTGTTAAAGAAAGAGTTGCAAGTTGACAGTGGAACAGTGAAGGTCATGAAGGTGTCTTGCTCAGTACATTGATGATCAGTCATTATGGACAAAAGGGTTTCTTGTTGAGTATATCTTGTTTATCCACCGAAAGTTTCAGAGGTCTACGTGAAGATTTAATCATGTTAAGAATAGTTGTGTTATGATAGTTTTTCTATGGATTTAGTTAGTGTTCCTGATTGAAGTTGATGTGATTCTAGTTATTTTAGCTGTTGCGGATGCTTCTAGATCATTTTCTATCTTTTTTGCACGCCTGCGTTGATCGGTGTGCTCATGGTCAGTGATTTTTCTCTTGTGTGTTTGGGTTTTTATGTTCTTGGCTGACATGGTGGTTGTAACATGTTATGGATCCTTGGAGAATAAAATTTGAATGTTTGGCATGCTCGAGGAAATTGTTTTAGGTCTTCATTATGTTGTGGCTAACGATGTTTGATTCGCATTGAAAATTTACTTGTAAATTTGGGCCAACATTGTGTATATGTTTTATATTTTATACTTTATTTTGGCCGATGAAATTATTGATGTAATTCCATGTTGCGGATATATAAGAGTTGTTTTTTGTGCAAAGTTGGAAGTGAAGAAGTGTTAGAGAAAGAGAAAGTGTGTGAATAGTGATCAAATCATTCGGTTGTAGAGCAGAGTGTTAAGAAGTTTGAGTAATGTGTGAAGGAGAGTTTTTGTTCTTAAAAGGAACTATAATTAGGATTTTGTAGAAGCTATTTTCTCAGTTCATACCCTGTGGATCTAATCCAAATTGCTGTAAGATAGTGTGTCTTGTTTGGGTAGCGAGCCCTCTTGTATTTGAGTAGTGAGCTCTAGGAAGTGTGCCTGAATGCATGTGTATTCTCATCATTCTTCTTTATACTTTTAATAGGGTATAATATTGTGGACTAACATCCACCGTGGTTTTCCCCCTAACAAGGTTTCCATGTAGAAAATATTGGTGTTCTCTTTGTTTTTGATGTGTTAATTGTTTGTGGTTTATTGTTCATTCATCATATCTGAGATTAAGTTAAGTTAAGTTTGAAAAGTTTAAATATTTTGTGGCAACTGATTCACCCCCCCTCTTAGTTGTATGTCCTTGTTTTTCCAACATGTTCTATTGGAAAATTAACATGTCACTTTTTAGGTGCACTAGTAAAGCCGCTTTCCAATATGACTTTGCGGAGTCCCCTTCTTTTGATTTCCGTCATAAGAGAGAACTTGAGGGATGCCTCCTTGCAGGTCTACGAGCCTGTAAGGTGCTTACTTCTCTAGGATTCCTTCATGAGAGAGAACTTGAGGGTTGCCTTCTTGTAGGTTTGTGGGCCTATGAGATGCTTTCATCTTATGATATTTTTCCATTGTTGGTTCGAGGGCCTTTGGTGTACTTTGTGAAACTTCATAGTTCTACGGGGTTATGGAGTCCTCTTGTTTGAAACTTCTCAGGGAGAGTACTGTGGAGTCCTTTGTCTACCCTATGCTTTCAAGCTCAACAGATCGCAGTCTACTTCCTTGATGGTTTAGGTATACATTTCTAACCCTACTAACTCTTTGATCTATTTTACCGAGCACTCATCAGTATTTACGCTCCCTAAAGGGGGGGAAAAATGTATAGGTGCGAATTTGCACCCCTTGGGAAAATTCCCCTTTTACACACCCTCACCTTAGAAAATAAAATATGAAGGAAAAATTCCACATCACTCTCCTACCTTCCATCCACTTGGCATCTACCTTGTGTGTCGATGAGAGAATATTTGTTAGGGAAGCATGCGCGGTGCATGGACATCTACATGATGCACTATTGTCCTTGACGGATTCCTATTTCTAAAGTTGGTAGAGGTTTTACACACTTGATTGGGGTCAAATTGTAACATCCCCATTTGACAAACCGACCTGAAAATGGAAAATTCTTCCTCATTCTTCCTTCAAATTGATCCATTCTCAATTCATTTGACTCTCTAGCAATATTATTGGAATTCTAGCAATTCCTCTTCACTCTCAAGCAACATTATAACACTCTACTTTTGAACATTGTAGCAGTAGCAACACTCCATCAACTCCACATTACAAGTGTGAGGCCATTATAGATGTTGTGAGCTTGGAGTCTTGCAAGACCTCCCTTCACCACGGTTGCGGCAGTGGTGACTTTTCCAAGTTCATATCATGCTTTCTCCTCCATTGTATAGTGATCTTTTGGGAGGATGTGGTAACGCTTCATTCCTCTCCTTTGTGATTTGATTGAGTAGCATAATATTGTCTATAGTTTTCTTTTCTATTTCTTCTTTCCTTTGTCGCATATTCTACTTAGTTTCTTTTTGGCTGTCTGTGGAGGTGGAAACACCAAAATGGGGGTTTGAATAAGGCAGGACCCTATATAGTCCCCCAAAACTTTCCCCCTTGCTTGTGTGTAGGTGAATGTACATGTGGAGCTAGCTAGAAAACTGGCGCTTGTGTGATATTATCTTTGTCACCCTATCCCTCATTTATTTTCTTTATCACATTCATCCTTACTTTTTGTATTTCCTCATTATTTTTTTTCCACTTGAAACCAACTAGCTAGGTTGTTAGTATGTTTTTAGGTAGTCTTTATTATTCTTCCAATTCTCTAGCTATACAAATTCCAACACACCAGAGAGACTCTAGCATGCTGCACTGTCATCCTAGAACTACATTGTTGTCCTCAGACAAAGATTTGTCTATATTCTGAGGTGCAGTATTGACTTTGAAAACAAGCTCGCCTAACCTAAACTTGAAACTTGGGTTTGAAGAGTGACAAAAGTACTATAGTGATCTTCATTCTCGATCCTCGTCCTTTAGAGTGAGGTAAGTCAGGGAATCCCTCCACTCTCGACTCGCTATGACCTGGAGCCTTTACGTGGTTGGTCCTCTTCTCTTACAAAACCAAAAGTATCACTATATTTCTTATGTGTGTAGCAATATGTCATAAAAGCACAAAATAGAGGCTCAAAATCATATCTCTACCAAAAAATTACATAGTTTATTAGATTAGACATACTCAAGAATCAAATTAGAAGTAACGATGTATAGGTAAAATGCACAATTATGTGATTAAGAAGTTCCAAAGGATTGTGAAATTCACTAAAGGATAACTCAAATATGCAATAATTTTGATCAAAAGTTTAATTATATGAATTAGATATGCAACAATATGAATAGAAATCATAATTATGTCTGGTAGATGCATAGAAAAAATAATAGAAATCAAAAGCATTATAGGATAACTCAAATGTGTAGTTTTAGACTCGAAAGCCTGACTTTGTGGAATTGTTGGTATTTTGCAAAATTTTAGACAAATTGTTTACTTTGGAAAGAGATAAAAACAACAAAAAAAATGGCTAATAACTCCAAGGTAATAAGGTTGAGTGGTGTTTTATTGGTCTTCACAAGAGTACATTCCAAGAACATTAACAACCATAATTATTCAAGTAAAGGAGTGTCACACTAGTGTAGGCTCACATGTTAAATACCTTGAGATTACTAAAAGCAGTGTTTCTCTTCTCAAGAGTCGATGGTTAGGAGTTCAGTGGTACAAGGATCACCTATTTCCTTATGTGAATTGGGAAAAGTGATCCTAGATCGAGTTAGATAAACTAGGATTATATCCTTTTCACTTTGACTCCACATTCAAACATAAATCAACTAGGGTTTTATGATTGGCTTACTACCACAAGGGAGAGACAACCTCCTAGGGTTTATGTTTTTGTTGAGTTGTAAAAGAGATAAATTTTATGTGTGATTGAATAAGCCTATTTGACATGTAAGACTAGATTTGAAAATTTAATTTATCACATAGAAAAAAATAGAAAGTACCAAAAAGGCTTCAGTTGTAAGACTGAGATACAAATAGGACCCTGTGACAAAAATTTGGGGCTGATTTGCAAGGATAGGGTGTGGGGTGCTCTAGATTAGTTTCCTCCTTTTTGGATCTACATAGTCAGATGCAACTTAAAATCTACTTTGAGTTTTCTAGAACTATCTCCTACTAAAACTTTTGGATCTAATCTACACCAATGAAAAGAGAGGGGAAAGGTTGTGTTATATAGGGACTTTCCTAAGTCAAACCCAATTTTGGTATTTCTACCTCTATCTATAGAAAATTATTATGATCAAGAGGGCATACCCTAGGTTGGGAAGTGGATAGAAAAATGATAATTAAATAAAATGATAAATGATAAATGAAAATGTTACCTTGATGTGAAATCCTTGATGAAGTGATGCCACACGAGTTGATTGATGGATGCATTGATTTATTGATAGACCTACAAAAGGTTAGTTTAAAAATCATAATGGATTGTTGTAGCTAGAATGTAGAGGATAAATCAATACTTCTTCATAATCAGGCATGATTGATCATAAAATCTCCTTGCACATAATTGCTTCATTCTTCTTGATATCTTGCAAGAATTATATTGATTGATTAAAGTGTTGTAATAATGTTGCTAATTTTTCCCTTGAATTTCTTTGAATTATTTTAGGGTATTCAATTTTCTCTGTAAAATTGCTAGGATTGAAATGATGAAAATGACTTGTATTTATATGCAATTATTCTAATTTCCCAAAAATCAAAATCGATAGCCAAAACATGAAATTGGATTTTCAAATAACAAAATTCCTACACCAACATATTCAAATTGGAGCCAAAAAGGGTTGGACAAGGGCGCTAGGTGTCTTATTCCAAATTCAAGATCTTATGGAAAAACAATATAAGGACAAATGAACACACACTTGAAGTGAAATATAGCATGATAAATATGAAGCATACATAACAAAGACATAAAAGAAAAAATAATGAAGACAAAAAGAAAACATAAGACAATTCACGAAGCAAACACATGAAAGACACAAGGAAAACATGATACCGTATGTAAAGTAAGCATACCAAAGACACAAAGTAGAAACATAACAAGCACAAGACAATTAGTAAAAAAAATCAATAAAACATAAACACAAAGGTTAGTATGCTAAAAATTATTCGAGTTATTAAGGCATAGAGACCTCAGTTTTAAATTTGTCTCAAATACCAAATTTCATCCATTGAATGTGTTAGAAAAAATGGTGCTCTCATAGGGATTAGCAAGTTGCATTATGTTAGATCACTCATGAAACACATAGTTCCACTAGCAAGAAAGGTGTGTTATGCTAGGTAGCCATGTAAAAATGATCACGTTCACAAACCAACAATTTTTTTTTTTATGTCAAATCCATGGACTATCTTACCAATCATGCTTTAGGGAGCACACAAAATTTTAACATCACAGGTGACAAATCAATATTTAATGTCATAAGGCACGAATTGATAACCTTACCCCAAGGGTGTTATAAATAACACTACCACCAAAGGGGTATGTTAATTATTGGATCCTCTTGCACCAAGATACCCTCACAAGTAGGAGAGATTTTGGGAGAAGAACAAACACAATTCTCATGATCCTCAATGATTACATCCGCTTGCACCAAGATACCTTCACAAGTAGGAGAGATATTGGGAGATGGATTGATGAAAAATAACAAAAGAGGAGAGAGGAACACATTTTTCATATGTGTGTAAGAAAAATTCTTTAAATTGCTCAATAGATTTTAAACATAAGATATCAATTATGACAAAACAATATTTTTGCAATGAAAACATTATGTTATGTCCTATGGATCAAATGAATGATGTACAAAAAAACCAGAAAATTTTCATAATAGAATTCTAGAATAAGATTTGGATCTAGATAGAGACCACAACCAAATATTTACACAAAAAAAATCAACCCTAACTGACTGGAAAGGGGTGCTAGGAATCCTAGACTAGAGAGGCAATTTTAGGAAACTTAGGATCTAAAAACCACCTATAGTGTTTAAGGGTCTCAAGTTGCAGAGCTTCAATTCTAGGAGTAAATTTTTGGAAATGCATGAAATCCTATTTTTTCTATATGAAGCACACATGCAAAATATTTTATATTTTTAGAGCAATTTAATATGTTCAAATAATAATTTTTAGAAATTAATATTGTAATTTGACTAAATTTTCTAAAAAATACAAAAAAAAATGCTTTTGATCTTTTGAAATAGAAATACTATGCAATTTTTCAAATTTTAAATGTTTTTGCATGCATAAATGATGAACTAATATTGCCATTAAACTTCTCAATGAAAATAACTCAGATCTAAGCCCTAAACAAGGGGAAAAAAATGAAATTATGCAATTTAAATCCAAAAATATTTTTTAATTTTTACCTTTTAATTTATGATGAACAAATAATACAAATGCATAGTTTTGATAAATGAAATAAATAGGGCGGGGTCCTAGCTCTCGGTTGTTAATTCATGGCTCACTGGTCAATGAAGTTCTAGTCTCCCCGTCCCTGGGTAACGGAGGGCGCTACCAAACGTCAATGCTAAAAGTTTACCAAGCATCGCAGCTTATAGGGGTCGCGGCACCGATTCCTCAGCCTAAAAAAATAATAAATAAATGAAATAAATACAAATTAACAACAAGATATTTAGGGAGCTTAGATTTTTTAATTAATTTTTAGAATTTATGATATGAAATTAGAAAATAACAAGTGCAAGATATGTCAGATTCACCAAAATTTAAAGTAGGAAAAGTGATCCTAGATCTAATTAGATTAACTAGGATTATCTCCTTTTCGCTTTGAATCCACATTCAAAAATAAATCAACTAGGGTTTTATGATTGGATTGCTACCACAAGGGAGAGCCAACCTCCTAGGGTTTGTTTTTTTTCTTGAGTTGTAAATGAGATATATTTTATTTGTGATTGAACAAGCCTATTTGACATGTAACCCTAGATTTAAAAATGTAATTTATTACATAGAAAAAAACAAAAAGTACCAAAAAGGGCTTCAAATCTAAGACTAAGATATAGAGAGGAACCCGTGAAAAAAATTTGGTGTTGATAGTGTCACTAATGTTGCAAGTATGAGCAAGTTTGGTGGTGTTGTCATTGATGTCAACACAGTACAAGATGTTGTTAATTGTGCATGTATATTTGAGATGTTGTTGAGATGTTGTGAGTACATGTAGCTATCTTTGTGATGTTGTAGATGTGGTGATAGGATGGGTTACCAAGTGCTTTTGAGAAAATTAATAAAGAGTTAGAGTTATGTATGTGTTTTGAATGTGCTTTGGTATGTGCTCCGCGTTTCTTCTATGTTGATCCTATGTTTGTGTGGATCTGAAGGGTTGTTTTTTGGGAATATTTTGGTGACATCTCCTAGTTTGTACTTCTAGATTGATGGAAAGTGTAAGTTGTGTTCACCAATGTGTGAACTGGTTTGGTAGAGTTGTTTGTCTATGAACTGAGAGAAATGTTTCTACTCCAAAATTGTTGTGGTGGATCTTTCTGTTATCTTTTGTATCTGTAGGAAGTGAGCCTCCTTTTGGATAGTGAGTCCTATCTATAGGTAGTGAGCCTTTGTATCCAAATAGTGAGTCCTCTTTGGGAAGTGAGCCTTTCACAATGAGCCTCTTTGTATTCAATTTTGCTATTACTTTATATTGTGAGTTAATCCTCACTGTGGTTTTTCCCTCATTGGATTTTCCACATAAATCTGGTTTTTCCTATGTTGATATTGCCTTCTGCTATTTTCATTTCATGTTCATACTTAATAACATAATTAAGAAGATAAGAAAAAGATAGGTGTTTGAGATTTGGGTTTATGTTTGGTGACAATTGATTCACCCCCACATCTTAGTTGTCTTGCACCATTCAACAATTGGTATCATAGCGTTTGGTTCCTTGGTGAAGAGCTTAACTGCTTAAGGTAGATCCGATGGCACATAAGTTGGCGATCCCTATGTTCAATGGATCTGATTACAGTGACTAGAAAGTTCATATGAGAGGTTATATAATATCTCTTGGTTACAAGACCTAGAAGGTTGTTGAGACGAAGTATATTGCTCCGGCGAGTGGTCTCTCTACTACTGATGAGATTTCTGCATATGAGGAAAATGAGAAAGCAAGGTATGCTATTTATAGTGCTTTATCCAAGACTGAGTGAATAAAGGTTATTTATTTGGGAACTGCACATGGATTTTGGAAAAATATGGAAGATCTCTATGAAGGAAATGATAGAGCGAAATTGATAAATAATCTAACAACAAAATGCAGATATGAAAATTTGAAAATGGAAGAAAGTGAAGTTATTGCAAGCTATTTCCAGAGGGTTGATCTTGCAACAAATGAAGTTAGGAATCAAGGGGCCACTCTAATAGATGAAGATATAATTGAGAAGATTCTAATGACCTTACTAGAGTGTTACAGTGATATGGTTTTAGTTATTAAGGAAATGTATGATCCTAAGAAATATACTAAAGAACAGTTGTTTGGCATCTTGATCGCATTTGAAATGAGGAAGCTTGGAAAGAAAGAGGAGAAGACATAGTCATCATTTAAAGCAACAAAGATTGAAGATGATCTAGATAGTGATGGTTTAGATGAGTTGGAAGCGAACCTTAGAAGAAAGTTGAAGAAAGGTATTGGTAAGTATAAAGGTATGTTTCCCTTTAAATGTTTTAGTTGTGGTAATATTGGTCATTATGCCTCAAGATTTCTGAATAGAGCTATACATAAGAAGAATAGAGATCATAAAGATAGAAAGGATAAGAAATTCAAGAAGTTGTATTATGTTAGAGAAGAAGTTGGAATCTCTAATGATGAATTTGGTTATGAAGGTGATGATAGTGAGTGCTTGTTCTTAGCTTTAGAGAAGAAATTTGTCTGCTAAGTTTGGAAGATGTGCAAGGGAAAGTGGTTCAGAGAACAAGAAGAATGAGATGGAAGGTACTTTGGTTACTGCCATTCATGCTAGACAGGATGAAGACTATTGGGTGATTGATAGTGGATGTTCTAATCACATGATCAAAGATAAAAGTAAGTTCACTAAACTTGAAAATATGATGGTGGTCTAGTCATGTTTGGTGATGATTCTAGAGCAAAGATTGTTGGGAAAGGTACAATTAGTTTTGATGGAATACACAACATTGATGATGTATATTATGTAAAGGGCTTAAGGAATAACCTTGAGTGTTGGAAAAAATGTGTAGCAAAGGTTTCAAACTTTTGTTTCAAGCCAATTTATGTGAGACTAAAAGGGTCCTGAGCTATGGTTGTTGGAGGAAGGAGAACTCATGGAAACATCTATCAACTTAAGGGTGTTGATGGCCAGTGCCT
This sequence comes from Sequoia sempervirens, assembly GCA_007258455.2. Classification (NCBI taxonomy): domain Eukaryota; kingdom Viridiplantae; phylum Streptophyta; class Pinopsida; order Cupressales; family Cupressaceae; genus Sequoia; species Sequoia sempervirens. The sequence continues at coordinate 26,719,346 of VDFB02056351.1, forward strand.
TGTATCTCAAGTTAATGAAAGTTGTCTATGGCACCGGAGGATGGGACATGTAAACTTTGATAATCTGGTCTAGATTAGTTCAAGAGAGGTTGCCTCCAAGATTATCCTAAAATTACAAAGCCTACTAATACCGCTTGCATAAGTTGTCAGCTAGGGAAATGGAGCTGTTGAGAGAAAGAACCTAAATGTACGTGAAGTTGCACAAACCATGATGAAAGAAGAAAATGTACCTAATGTTTACTGGAGAGAGGCAATACACACTGCTTTTTATATTCTCAATAGAGTTCAGATCAAAGGAAAAAATACAAAGAATCCTTATGAGTTATGGACTGGTATGGCTCCTACTATGAAATACTTTAAGGTGTTTGGAAGAAAATGTTACATTAAAAGAGATGATGAGAATCTTGGGAAGTTTGATGCTAGATGTGATGAAGGGATTTTCCTTGGATACTCTACTACCAGAAAAGCATATAGATGCTTCAATAAAAGATTGAGGAAGATTGTTGAGAGTACTAATGTGAAGGTTGATGAAGATATGCACGAACCTATTGAGATAAATGAAGTTGAACCAGATGATCATATCTATGGACCACTACCTAAAGAGAATAAAGAAGAAGAAGCATCAAAAATTGTTCCTAAGACTCCTAAGTATGTACAAAATAATCATTTGGAGGAACAAATAATTGGAGATAAGAGTGAAGGTGTCAAGATAAGAAGTAAAGTAGCAGCTGAGGTAAATCTGTGTTTACTTTCTAAAATAGAACCTAAGTCTCTATGTGAAGCATCTGAAGATGAGAGTTGGGTTAGAGCTATGAAAGAAGAGTTGCAACAAATAGAGAAAAATTAAACATGGGAACTAGTTCCTAGACCTATGAATAATAATGTAATTGGTTCGAAGTGGGTGTTAAAAAATAAGTTAAATGAGAATGGTGAAGTTGTGAGAATCAAAGCAAGATTTGTATGCAAGGGATACTCACAAGTTGAAGGCATAGAATTTGAAGAGAAATTTGCCCCAGTAGTAAGAATGAAAACTATTAGGATGTTTTTGGCATTTTCTACCCACAAGGATTTCAAGGTATATTAGATGGATGTCAAGTCTGCATTTTTGAATGGAGAACTAGAAGAATTATACATGGGATAACCTGAAGGAATTTAGTTATTAGACAAACTGGATATGGTTTGTAGGCTGAAAAAGGCATTGTATGGACTAAAAAAAGCTCCTAGAGCATGGTATGATTGATTGGATAGATATTTGACACAACAAAAGTTTAATAAGGGCTCTGTTGACAGCAATATTATTTCAAGATGGAAGGAGACAAAATGTTGATAGTGGTAGTATATGTTGATGATATCATTTTTGGATGAAATGAAGGTATGTGTAAGAGATTGCAGAGGAAATGCAATTTTTTTTTAAATGTCCATGATTGGTGAGTTGAATTACTTTCTTGGTGTTCAAGTAAATCAATCCGATAAGGGGATATTCATTTCACAATCGAAATATGTCAAATATTTGTTGAAGAATTTTGGAATGGATGACTCTAAAATGGTCAGTACTCCTATCATGACTAGATGTAAGCTGAGCAAAGATGATGAATCCACTAAAGCTAATTAGAGCAAAGACAGATCTATAATTGGTGGGCTGATGTATCTTACTACTACCAGACCAGATATGATGAATGTAGTATGTTTAGTTGCTATATTTCAAGCAGAACCTAAAGAAGCACATGTTATAGCTATGAAGAGGATATTCGGATATCTTAAAGGCACTTCAGATTATGGCTTGTGGTATCCTAAGGATACTGATTTCACTTTAAGTGCTTATAATGATGCATATTGGGTTGATTGTGTGGATGATCAGAAGAATTCCAATAGAGGTTCTTTCTTTCTTGGTGGAAGATTGGTTTCATGGTTAAGTAAGAAACATGACTCAGTTTCTTTATCCACTGCAGAAGCAGAGTATATTGTTGTAGCATCTTACTGCACACAATTTTTGTGGATGAAGAAAACACTAAAGGATATTGGAGTGATATGTGATGAGCCTATACCTATCTTTTGTGATAATACAAGTTCTATAAACATTTCAAATATTTTGTTAATGCATTCAAGAATAAAACATATATCTATTAGATATCATTTCTTTAGAGAGAAGGTATTGGAGAATAAAGTCAGGTTGGAGTATGTGTCTACAAAGGAACATATTGTATATATATTTACTAAGGATATTTTGAAGGATACTTTTGAGTATCTTAGGGAGAAGTTGGGGGTCATTGGCCCTCCGAACTAGGTGCACATGGAGGTGCATCAATCCAATGGATCTACAGATTCTTCAGTTATCTAGACTAATGAATGGGTCTACTTTGCAAGGGGAGTAGAAAGTTTTCATTGTTGCAATATGAAGTGGGTGCACTCCTAAGGGGAAGTGATAAGAGTTTTTGGCCTTTTCCATTGATGTTAAAGGGTGAGAAAGAGTCATGTGAAAAATAGTAGAAGAGGAAGAGAAGGCCTTTTCCTAGAATATTCACTAACTCATTTGACTGCAAAATCCGACGAAACTATCCAATGAAATATGTAAAATTCGATGTTCATCGGGTGCTTGTAAAGTTTGATGTGTAATTTTCAATTTTTTGAAAGTTTATCCCCGACGTTTGTCAAAATTTCAATGAATCTAGGGTTCGTCGAAATGTTGACTATCATTTTCATCGAATTTTTGACAAACATGAAAAATAGAAAAAAATAAAATTGTGGCCAACATAAAGAAAAGTGAGTTCGCGCCTGATTTATTGTGAAAGTGTTTTGCTCTACTTGAGATAGTTTGTGGAGAACTAAGGACAATTTTCTTGGGAAAAAATCAGAAAAAATTCAAGAAGATATCGCCAGGTTGAGGGTAGTCATTGTCTTTTTGCAGAATTCAATTGTGAAGTCAAATTTGTAGTTCTAGGTTTGAAAAACATATTTTAAAGCAACATCTCATCAGATTTCATTTTTAGAGGTTAAGGGTTTTGAGAATTTCATGTCCAGATTTTGTTGTGTGGAATCACCATAAGATCACAACCAAGGAACAAATTCTTGTGACTTTTAATTATGTGATCCATAACTCTATTGGTCATGTGGCACAATTGTGCTATAAACAATACATAGATGCATTCATGTGTGACCCAAGTTTAATGTGGATATGTTGTGACAGAAATGGAGGCACTCATATAATGTAGTTAATTCAGGTTGAATAATGTAGGTGTCAATCATCATTGGGTGCATTCAGGTTGTCTCAAGTTTAACATGTTAGGATGTAATTATAGCATGATCAAAGAGTGATTAGCTCTTGCTGCAATAAAGAGCTTATAACTCTGGTTGATATGCAGAGTGGTTATGTTATATCAATTATGTAGTGCATTCAAGCACAACCCATGTTTAATGGGCTATTCTATATAGTGATCAACAGTTTCTAAACCTTATGAATGTTACTTGACATATATTTGCATAATCTCAAATTCCTTCAGAGGCTTTTGAAGTATCAATGTATCCTATATAGGGTTTAGAATGATTTTTTTTAATTAAAAAAATAAATAAATAATGTATTTCCCTGTAATTAGATAATGTGGAGATCTCCTAAATATACCCCAAAGACACTATCCTCTTTGGCACTATATTCATTACCTACTAGGGTTTTGCATGTGACATCTTTAATATCTTCATGACTCGGGCTTTTAAATAGATCTCATTTTGCTTTAATCCTTTTCATGGTAACCCTTGAATTCCATAATCCACCTTCAATCTCTTCTAAGAACGTTGTCTTAAGCTAGATCGCATAGTATGCATATAAAGAAGTCCTTCATACCTGCCATTGTTCCAAACCACCACTCACTGCCTTGCTTAAAATGTTGCCTCCATAAGCACAATAGCATGTTTTAAAATCATGGTTGCCAGTGATTGACCATTAAGCTCACCACTTTCATCATGAAGATACAATGAAATTTTTGTCTTCAAACTCAAGTCATTATGGAAGATAACATTGTGAGTTGTTTGTTGTGTACGATTCGATTTTCTTGCACATTTACTGCTTTGCTAACTTCCTTTAAGACTGGGTATTGCACCCTCAGCTGCAATCTCAAACAGCTCACTCACTATCACTTGAAGATTCCTTTCATGAGAATCCTTCTATAAAATCAAACTATGCCCTATAGACTGCCTACTTACTATAGGGGACTCATTGTTTCATGGTATTGTAGATCTTAAGATCCTTCAACCTTATTGACACTACTTCACAGTCCACAAGGTATTATTCACTATTCTCCCATCTTTGATGAGTCTCAAAAAATTGCTCAAACATGCAATCCACTACCTCCATTATACATTAATGGCTAAGAAGAAAACATTGAACCTATGATTACCACTATTACTTCATTTGGACAGTCATTTCCTAATTGCATTTGCCTTGTCTAACACTACCAAAAGCATTTGAAAAACCCTTAAGGTCAGCAAGGGGGTAAGGAAACTCACTGTTAAAATCTCCACTTTACTATGCAAGGTTTGAGCTTTATCATCTTGTCACTGCTTAGCCTTTTTTGACTATCACATCTCAAGTGATCTGCTATTCTTCTTATCGTAGATTGAATTTACAAATGTCACTAAGCTACATAGTGTGTTAGGGCTACAATCTTTAGATTGCAAGATTTTTTAATTACCTACAATGTCTCAATCTTTCTGGTATTGCAGCCTCACTAATCCGCTATAGTTATTGTTTATGTTTCTATGGAGGCTTAGGGTTTGTACCCTAATCATGCTCTTACCAATGCTTTTGTTGTTTTTTATTAGGGCTCTCTCAATGTTGAGGGCCCTAGGGATAAGATCGTCATAAGAAGTGACACATTGCATCTTTTAAATAAAAGGATAAATCCGTATTGACATTAGCAATGATGATTCTGACTTTTGCTCCTTAGGAATGGGTCACTTACTCTTACTAGCTCGCTACCTCCATTGTTGTAGGAAGTTTGTGATCAAGTTCAATATTCTGATTTTAGGAGTCTTAACGGTTGGAAATCATAGTAAAATAGAATTTAATAAGTTTTGGAATTACATTTTAAAGTGTTTTTTAGGGTCATTAACTTCAGACTATCTTCTCTTTTGTGGGTGGTTGCATGCCAAATTTTTTGGTGTAAAATATCAGAATTATTAGATTTTGTTACTGTCTATGAATAAAAATTATTGGAGTGTGAGTTTGATATTTTTGAAGATCTAAATATTCAAGCTTGGTAAAGAAAATTGTGTTAGATAATATTAGTCCAGAACAAAATGAAGAGACACTTGATAGACTATGGGCTAGATTGAAAAGAAAGGGTGATGGGAAATGTTATTTTCCTTGCAATAATTAAAAGGGCTTAAAGAAGAGATGACTTTTAATCACAACAGCCGAGAAACATTGTAGGCAGCATGGTCATGTTGAAGGGGGGCATAATTATCGTCCATTGGTAAGTTGTTCATTATATGTGTTTATATTGATTGAATTTGTAAATGTTTATATAATTTTAACATTTTATATATATATATATATAATCACTTGATCATGATCATGGTTTATTTGTGTCTATCATTATAAAAGGTGGGGTAGGGCTGTGGAATACCGAAGATGAAGTTAATGACCTATGGAAGAAGATGATCATGCGCCAGAAAACACAGTTGAAGATGATGGTACAGATACATTGATCCATGACACATTTAGTGGCAAAGTTGATCATGATGATTATAATGACTTTGATAATGTTCATGATTTACTTGTACTTGAGAAGGCATACAAGCCCCTTTATGAAGGCTCCCAAACAACTCTTCTCTCTGTTGTATTGTTGTTGTTGAACTTGAAGGTTATGAATGGTTTATCAAACATAGCAATCTCATAGATGTTAAGGTATGTCATATATGTCATCTTTTTTATCTATTTTAATTGTTGTTAGTTCATCACTAGTAAATAAATGATGAAATATAATGTAATTAATATTCTTTATATTAACAAATTATTTCTTGTTGTAGATTGATTGGTGAAATTTTGTTACCACCATCAAATATTTTACCTCACTCATATCGAGATTTATCTGGCATTATGAAAGATATCAAAATGGAGTATCAAGCAATAGATGCATGTCCCAATGATCATATTATATATCATAAACAATAGGAATTTGCAACAGAATGCTTGGAATGTCATATCAATAGATATCGAATATATCAACTAAGAAAAAAGGTGCCTCGTAAGGTTCTTCATTATATTCCCATTATTCCACGTATGAAATGATTATTTAGGTGCAAAAGCTTAGCACAATTGATGGATTACCATGCATGGAATAGAAGTGGAGATGGCATTCTTTGAATGCCTATGGATGGTTCTGCATTTAGGGACATGGAGGAAAAATGGCCACACTTTAAGAAGAACCTTGTAATCTCAAGCTTTCATTGGCATTGGATAGTGTCAATCCATTTGGAGAGATGAGATCTATTTACTCGGTGTGGCATATTTTTGTTATCAACAATAACATTCCTCCATGGATGTCAATTAAGAGGGAGCACATAATGTTGTGTGATTGTTCGGTATTTGTTTTCATCAATTTTCTTTAATGTAGTAGCATCATTTTGTCTTATTTGTTTAGTAATGACTTATATTTTTTTCATTTAAGAGTCATGCACATTAATTTATATATATTGCAATAAAATGGTTATAATAATTATGTAATGTTTAAGTTCATTCAACTAGGTAAGTACCAAGTTAAAGATATGAATGTATATATCGAGCCTCTTATTGATGAGTTACTAAATTTATGGAATGGCGTCACTATGTATGGCGTCTCTAGACCAATAGGACAAAGACAATTTCAATTCCATGCAATGCTTGTATGAACAATTCATGATGCCTCAGGGCTAACACATTTTGGTGGTATGTTATAACGTTCGACTACACTTTAAC
>VDFB02056351.1:26726394-26744319 GCA_007258455.2 Sequoia sempervirens
GTTTGAACAAGAAGTTGGGTTCACATTCTAGGGAAGTGTCATTTTTCAGCTTTAAAATAAATACCCATTCATTTTTTAAAATAGATACGCATTTTGAAGTGTGTACTTGTTCCAAAAGGTTTGAAACTCACAAGAGATTTTTTTTCATTTCGATTTAGGCTTAGAAAAGGCATGGTAACCCAACACCTAGGCTTAGACCTACAAGTACAAATTCAGGGCAATTTTGAGAGAAAAAACTAACTTTGGCAATATGGCTGATGGGCTTTTTTTCTAAATCAATCTATAAAACTAAAACCCATTAGAGAACAAAATGTCTAGTTTCCAAATATATAATTTTTATATGATTGGATTATATTTGTTATTTTTTAATTAATTTCTAAGCAAATTAGTCCTTAAACTTGAAATATCAAAGTTTTTTTAGTTTTTTAATAACTTTTTTTTGGTTAAGTTTCTTGTAAAAAAAATTATATGGTATCAATCTTCAAACAATTCTCTACACAATGAAAAAAATATTCAAAAAAAAATTAGTTTAGGTCCAATTATGTTGTCCGTGCACATTGATTTTAAAAAAAAACAATAAAGGCCAATAAAAATTCAATTAAAGAAAAATGTTCCAAAATAAAAACAAAAAAATCTTCATCAATCTTCAAGTTGTTAGCTCTCTTTCCCCAAAAGGTGTATCTAAGGGTTATTTTCTAAAGGTTATATTATCAAATATTAAAAGCATACAAACCCAAAGAAGCTATCAAGAACAAAGAAAGCCAAAATAAATGAAACAAGTATACATGTCACTCATTGAAGCTTCCATGATTTACCTTCATAGCACCTTCTAACTTGTTGATTGATATAATTGTTGCCCTCAAATCGAGTGTGTGAGCAATTCTTTGACTATGCCAATGTCCTAAACAAGCTTTGAAAGATTTGAAATATAAATGTCTATGCCTATGAGAAAAAGACTATAATACCTAAGACTAGAATTGAATATGCCAAAATATCATGAATGCTGCAAAGAAAAATGTAAGTATGAGCGTGAGTGTAAATGTCTAAGTGTAATCGAAAGTGTGAGCAAAATTGGCATTTTATAGAAAATGCAATTTTGGACGAACGGACGAGATTGAATTTTGACAAAAGCCTAAAATCAGAGGTCAAGATTGTGTGTGAGAATCCCTAATTAGGGTTAGAGAAAAAATATTAAATGAGTGGTCGAGATGTCATTTGAGAAAAATCAAATCGGTGGTGGAGAATAAATGAGATAATTAGTCAAAAAGATAAATATTTTTGAAAATCACGAAGATAAAGACTGCTTGATTTGTGAGATTCAAAAAATCAATAAGATAAGAGTTGAACTGAAAAGCAGATATGAAAAATCAGGAATCAAATAAAAGTTATTTGATTTTTTGAAGGAAAAAGATTATTTTGAATTTAAAAACAAATTTAACTCAAAAAGGAGGAAAAATCATGTGACAGTAAATAATTAAAATCTTTAATCATTTACTAAAAAGCAGGAAAAATTAGAAAGTGGGATAATTTAAATAAATGGTTTTATTTAAATTAGAAAAAGCCAAGAGATAGGGAGAGGACAATTTTAAATAAATATCTTTATTTAAAATTGGAAAAAGCGATGGTGGACGATAATTAAATAAATTAACAAATTTATTTAATTATAAGAGGTCATGAGATATTAATGATGCATTAAATAAATAAAACTTATTTATTTAAATAATCAGGAGGAAATAATAGACAAGGATAATTAAATAAATTAAGAAATTTATTTAATTATGAGAGACATTAGATAATTAGTGACGCTTTTAAATAAATAAATAAAATATATTTATTTAAATAATCAAGAGGAATAAAAGATATGAATTAATTAAATAATTATGAATTATTTAATTAATAGTTGAATTTGGACTATAGACGAAATATGATAAGACATAAAAATACGGTTTGCGAGTCTAGGCCATTTTTATGTTTCTACAAAAGGAATTAGCAAAATACTTTTATTTAGGTCAAAAAGTGGTGTTTGTACACGTGCATGGTATGGTAAAAAAATAAATTTTAAAAAGTGGTTTTTATACATCCCTATCAAAATTTAATTTCTATAATCTGGGTATTTGAATAAATTATTATTTGGAAACTAGATTCAAAATTCTAAATTTCATATTACTGACTTTTTTTAAGATTTATTGTGTAAGTGCCTCAAATTTTCAGTCCAAGTGTGACAAATTCTAAAAAATAGTAAAAACACTTCCACTTTTTGAGCTTTTTGTGGACCCAACTTCTTGCATCAGCCTAAGTAAATTTGGAAATTAAAATAATGATTAAATTAATTAATTTTATGAAAGATAAAGGGTATGGTTGCTAATAAATAATTAAATTAAATTGCTTCATTAAAAGTAAATATTTTATTATTAAATAATTAGATTAAATTGTTTTGATAAAAAGTTTTGTTTTAAATTATATTATTATAATCAATAATTTATTATCATGTGAAGATGATTATTTAAATATGGTAAAATAATGTGATTTTAAATAAATCTAGAAGATAAGGTTTTTGAACTGAAGTGTAAAGCTGGAAAAAGATGGAAAAAGGATAAAGCGTACACATGCACGACTTCAAAGAGAGCGTCGATCAGGAAACTTGCTTATTTTGTTAATTTTTAGCTCATCTTGGATTTTTATTTGGGTAAAATAAACTCATTCTGGTTTTTGGGAGGGGGATTTCATCTTGTGAACTGAAAAGTAAATTGGTCTGCAAGCTTGAAATACTAGGGTTTTGGAATTGGAACACTATAAAATTGTTGGGGTCCTTGAAGTGACGGGAGCTATAATTTTGGAATTCGGTGACTGACAGCAATCTTCAACTCAACCAATTGTGCTATTCCAAGTTTCCATTGTTTTAGTTTCTTAACTTTAATTCTATTTAGAGTATAAATAATGAAAGATTGAGCTAAATGAAGCAGAATATTTCTTTACTTATTTGAATTTGAACTGAAATAATTAGAATACTGCAATTTTTGTAGATTACCAAAGTTTTATTTCCCTTCTGAAAATTGTTTGGTACGTATTCTATAGAATTTCTGCAGATTGTAAAATCACATTGCTTTGGGGTAATTTTCTTGATCTATTTACTTTGTTTTGGGTTTTCACTATTTGTTCTCTCTTTAAGGCATTTTGTCAATCAATTTATACTCTATCTTTACTTTTGTTTTCATCTCCATACGAGCTTATATGGTCACTAATCACATCTTCAAAAGGTATAATCATATCCCTAGAGGCGTATGCATGTGTGCACTTACTCAAACCTTCATATGCAACCCTGCATTTACTAATTGTAATTGCCTAAAATTTACTATCATATCCCTTTATGTGTAATTTGCAACTAAGTTGCTATCCAACACAGTTAAGTCATGCCTATGAAAATTTGTGAGCGTCCAATAACTCCAAATCGATGGACTTGTACAATATTGCCATTCGCCTATAAGTTAAGAATGATTTCATGTTATTTTGACTTTGATTGAGAGGGGTTCCTTGGAAAATAGCGTGATTTCTCTTCTATCTCAGTCGATGGTCAATTTCTTTTAAGATTTGAGAACTTAGGTCATAGTTTACATCTTCCTATTGCATTTGCTTGAAAGTTTCTTAAACCAATCTTACTAATTTGTTTTGTTCTTATCTTGTGATCATTCTATTCTATGAGATGATGTCTCTTTGTGGCATTCTATCAAACAATCCATATGCCTTGTCCATGCTTTCACGTTATGTGTCCATGTCTATTTGTGCTTAAGCAATTTCATATCTTACAAAATTTCTCTATCATTTATCTCTTAGGGATGCACATACCTTGTCTCAAAACTTCCATCGTGGCCCAAGCAGTGAGGCAACTGACAAAGGTTGTGAATTTGGCTTTCACCTACCAATTTCCTTTGCTTGAAATTTTATTAAGTGCAAGCCTACTTTTCAAATTGTTTCATTTAGCATCACCAATATTCTCCACATTAACAATGTCGCTATTTGTCTCTCAGAACAATTTCTCTTGTCACCATCTAGGAGATGAATTTAGAGGCAACGGGGCAATCAGACCATACCTGGTGGTTCTTAACAACTTTTATAGTTGTGTGCCCTCCATTTATGTGTCGACCCTACTGATTATAGGTGAATTCTGATGATAGTTTTCTTTCTTCCCGGCCTTTTTGGTCGCTGTTGTACCTCATGTTTTGTCTTGTGTAATCCTTTCTGAGCCTGTTGAGTTCTTCTCTATATTTTGGATTGATTTCTATGATTGCATATGAATATGTTTTGTGATTAACTTGGTTGTCAATGCATTTGTCTAATGTGTGGAAACTAAATGAAATATTTTATGTAAATAATTCGATGTATACACTATGTAATGAATTTCATTGTTTAGGTGTTGCCCTTTGTAATCGTTTATATTTAATTCGTTGTATATATATAATTGTGATTCAGTCATTGTAATTATGTTTGAGTATATTATTTAAAAGGGTATTTAAATCTATATAGATATATATAGTAAAGTATAGTTTAGTATATTTAATTATACGTATGCCTTAAGAGTATAGGTTGGAATATAGCATTTTTGGTTATAATATATATGTATGGTGAAGTTATAAACCTAGCATAGTGGTCTTTTGTTAAGAATTATAACATTGGTTTCATCTAGATAAGTTATGTGGAAAACATTAAATTATTAGAGGGTTGATTCATTTCTTATACAAATTAATAACTTCCCTTTTCAATTAGTGAAAATAGATTGTTTTATAGTTTAAATAGAAGGCTTTTATAAACAAGTAGAATATCTTTTGTTGAATGAGTATGTTCTTAATTGTTTAATGGTTTTGTAAGATTGCTAAGTAACTTAGCTTTGGAGAATATTTATGCCTTGAAAATATTGGAGTTTTATTAGATAAGTTATTTATGGAAACTTTCATCGTAGATATATTAGTTAGCTTATGTTGTGGAATGGATATTATTTTATGATATCATTTGTTAAGTTGTGTAAAGATGATTAAGTTATTAGATTACTTTTAATAGTTGATTTAGTTCCTATTATAAGAAAGATTATATGTTAAGATTTGGTATTGGTCTTAAGGGTATGTATAGTAGTTTTGAGTTCTTGGATTAAATTGGATAGGCTAGTTTAGGATATAATAAGCTCTTTTGATTTTGTCTTTTTGTAGTTAGTAAGCTTGAATAATATGAGTAGAATTTAAAGTGAATTATAGTTAGTTATAAGATGATTAAACGGGTGATCATGTTTAGAGGTAGTAGGTTGGGTTAATTCTATTTAACATTCTTTGTTATTATATTTCCCCTTTATGACTTGCAATGTCTAAGATTGCTCTATGTAAGCTAAATAGTGAACAAACGTTGACTCTATATTGATTTAGGAGTGGACTAAGTGTTATGATGGTTTGGTTTTAAGTGTATGTATGATTGATTAAAGTGCTTGGATTGTGTGTGTGTTTTGGAATCTAAGTTGATTTTTATTATTTGTGGTTGTTTGATTATTGCTTTAATGGGTTGATCCTCGAATTGTGATGTGAATCAGTCGATGGCCATTGTAGTCAAGATGGTTGATTTTGTTGGAGTTTTTTTTTAGTCAAATTGTAAGTTTTTTGGGTGATTAGTGGTTGGGTGTCATGTGAGGAGAAAATTGAGGTCTCCCTTGGATGCCTAGTTGGTTGTTTTTACGATGGATTGTTTTGGTTGAAATTAATGATTGAGTTCATTTGGAATTTAAATTTGATATTGATTATTGCGTTGGTTTCATTCATGATATCATGTTATTGTTGCCACTTTGATGGGGGGAAATATTGTGTTAGTAATTTGTTAGACTTCTAGAGGTTAGAGGGGAGTATGTTTTCTACTTGCAAGAGTTGGTATGGGGGTCGGGGATCTGGTGAGGCTACCTGGGTAACTCGAGATGGGGGTCAAAAACCTAGGAGGATCCGCATTAGGTAACCCATATCAAGACATGAGAGTTTGCATAAGTCTTTGTGAACCTATGATCTTATATCTATTTGTGCTTATGTGGGTTTTAGCCTTGCAATTGGAAATTGTTTACTATGGAGTTCTAGCGTGAGATGGTGCATGTCTCACTTGGTGTATTTATTTTTTTTGGTTTTGGGATCTTGTGTAAGTTGGCTTGCCTTTTTGTGATTTTGATATTTTGTTGTTAGTAGGGGGAGTGGCTCTTAGTGGGGGCCGGTGCACAAAGGGGTGTACGGGTAACTCATTGAGAGTTTCCTTAATCAATGATAACCTTATAATTAATTAGGGGGGCTTGGGTAGTTTCTCACATTAATTCAAATAATGTAGTCGCACTCATGGCCCAAGAGCTCATTTAGGCTTGGGATGAGTGGGAAGGATTGGAATGGAAAAGATCAACTGCCTTGTCCTCTTGAAAGGTATGTTGATCCCCCGTGATTGAGAATGGGGGTTGGGGATCAGTTGAGGTTGCTAGGGTTTAACCAGGTAGGGGGTCGGTAACCTATGAAGATCCACATTGGGTAACCCATGTCAAACTTATGTGATGACACTCCACCCTTTAGCAACGTTGCATGTTTATTGTTTCCCCCTTGTTCTTATTCCTCTGGAAGCAGATGTTGCCTTATGTTTTATGTTACTCTTGTTTGTTGAGTTTTGTAGCTTTTCTGCTTGATTATTTATAGATGTGGATCTTTCTTGTCTCCTAGCATGGGGGGGTGGACCTTAGTACATTGTCACCCTAGAATTGCATCTGCGCAAAGTTTGTAAAACTGAGCTTTCTAGAGCAACATGGGATCATCTCAAGGCTGTGGGTCACCTATAATTGAAATGAACCTCCAGAGAAGGCCGGCTTCCTTTGGTATCACCTAGACTACTGATTCTTTGAAGGGAAAGGGATAAGGAGTACATAAATTAAAGGACTACACTAGGGTGATACACCAAACTGTTTGAGAAATCATGAAATGAACATAGGAAGAACATACACTTGAAAGCCTGATTGCTATTCTCAGAACAACCTCTTTCAGATTTAATGCTTTAGTCCTAACAGGTTTGATCTACATACACATCTCAGGAAGGAAAGATTAATTTCACAGCTCTAAGATATGAATACAGAATTATAAAACACAGTTAAAGACTTGCATGTTCAAAGGAAAGATACAGAAATGAGAATTAATACAAATGCGAACACAAACTTCCCAGGTAAGCTCTATGTTATATTCAGGATTCTAGTTGAGTTACAGAAACATACATTAATTGAGGAAGGATTGATAAAAAAATCACTAACTCCCTTGAATGCATAACCCGAACTACTACAAAAAGGCAAAAAATGCCTTATATACAGACTGATATCAGCCCATTAGGGCTTACAAGAATATCGGAGCTCAGAAAGATCCACCCTCAGATCTTTTGGATGAAGTTAATGTTGAAGCTTGCCTATCCTTGTTGTATGTGTCGATGAAGAGTTACCCTCGTAGAAGCCTTCTTCAGATATCTTCGGCTACCGCATTCATTTGATCCATCGTGTCTAGTTGAGCTACTTCAGTTGCACCTTGAATGCTCTAAGCTTGCAACAGATACATGTCGCCCTTCATCCTGTTGATGCTCTTCAGACTGCCACGACTTACCTTTAGATTTCTCTGATGGCTGGGTAAAATCCATGCAACTTCTTTGGAAGTCAAAGAAACTTCCTGGCTGAAACCACATATCGGTGGAACTGTTAAATCCTCTGCGATAATAGTTAAGTCTTACAAGCATCGTGAGACATGGAGCCATCAGCGAGAGCTCCTAATGAGCCTAAGATCATCTGCCGTGCTACGAGCATCGGTGAGACAACTTGTTGCTCGCCAAGAGATCGGTGGGTTGTGAGAATCCGCATACGAGATCCCTCTCCTATCGGTAGAGACCATGTAATGTCGGTAAAGACATCACTCAGGCAGGTAGAGTTGCTATGTCGATGAAATTCATGTCAAAGGAAACCCTCGGTGATATGCAGCAGAAGTCATCCCGCTGGGCTCTTTTTCTTCTATTAGCCAAACATCCTTATTTTGGGAAGAGGTTGTGCTGAAGGCACTTTAGCTTTGGCGAGCACATATTTCATTTCACTTTGGCAAGACTCCTTGGTATCGCTGAGACATCACACAGAAATCCCTTCCATTCAGCGAACTCTTCATTCGGCAAGACACCTAGCGAGACCCCTTGCTATCAGCATGACCTCTTGTGTCGCCGAGACATATCGTAGAACTCCCCCTCTTCTTGGAAAATTCGTACAAATTCCCCGAAGGCTTCTACTGATTGAGACTCCGCGTCGATATGGAGCCTCCCGGTACCGACTTCTTTCTTTTGGCGACTCCCTCTCACGAGTCACCGAGGAAGAGGTCCTCCTAAACTCTAAATGTTATGCGAAAGGCCTAAGCCGAGAGACCCTTTATAATTAAGCTAAGACGCATCTCGGTGAATCCTTAGTCACGTCGAGGGCCCTTTCTCTTTGTGTGGGGAGCTTTTTATTATGGCAGACTGTCACGAAAAATGCTTCCTTTTTGATTATCGAGAACCTCCTATTTATACGAGAGGCATCTAGCGAATGCTGTTAAACCAAATGTTCTTTAATTGGGGGAGACCTCCTAAGTTAAGCCAAGACCTCCAGAAGAACCTCTGTCAAACTGAAATCCCTTGGTAAATCCGGGGATGATGAAGCGATGTCTTAATGATAAGGGATCCCGCGAGAAAACCCCACTTTCGTAGTGATGACACTTCTGAGGTCTTGGTGACTCTGTCCTTGGAAGATTTTCATGCCTAACCTGAACAAGGCAAGCTTCTTCACTGAGTTCCCTATGACCTAGCATTAGATTCATGACTTTGGCCCTAGGCCGAATGCTCCATTTGGCCTCTAAAAATCTAACACATGATTATCCTGCCTGATTGAGCTTGAGGGTGAAAATTAGGTAACATTTCTGGCAACCTTTGCTGGATTTTTTCTTGTTAAACATGAAGACCAGTAGTCTAGGCTTATCCATTGGGCATGGAGTCATTGGGAAAATTCAGGAACAGACCTAGAACAGCTTGTTCATTATAACTTGAGACACAGATCACCTAGAAACTTATTGGAAACAAGAAAATTGCAGAAGGGAAACTATTTAACTGTGCTGAAAAAACACTTAGGGAATGTAGATTGCACCTAAACCTACCCTACACTAACCAATAAGAAGTTGTTCAAACAAACCCATTGACAGGTTGGGTAAAATAACTGCCCCTTGTAAAAAATTTACAATGTTTGCCATGTTGGAGAACAACTAAAGAGAAATGAAGCATGCATGACACTTCAACAAATGGTTGTAAGATCTCTTGCAGAACATATTCGAGTTTACTAACCTTTTCATACAAAATGTAAACATTCTCGTTTTGAGGTGGAAAGGTAACTTGAGTGTGTTCCTCCATAGTTGTACCCTCATGCTCGGGTGTAAGCAAGGTATCAATATCTTTGGTGGTCTCCATTTTGGCTAGATGCCTCCCATGAGTGGTACCTTTGGGGTAAGTGGCGCTTGCATTTTTCTTGTTGATCTTTTGCTCATGAAATGCTATCCTATCACCTTACTGGCTGGGAAGATCTAATCTTTGTGACTGAATTGGTGAAAGAATAGAAACCTCTTCAGTATGTTCATGCTTTCCCAAATGAACACTCATTTCTTCAACGGAGAACAAAGAGATAGCTTCCTCCATCACATCTTTAATCAATCCATCAACCTCAGGCTCCTTTACAGACCAGAATGGAAGTTGCTCATAATTATCATCATCACTGGAAGAGTTACATTCTGGTTCAGGCTTGTTTTCCTCAATAAAGGGGGGCAACAATTCAAGCAATGATGTAGCCTCAAGCTCCTCTGCATAATGGAATGGAAACCCTTCCAACCAGTTATAACCTTGCAAATCAGGCTCATTAGGCTCCTCCTCATGTGGCATTGGTGTTCAAGCGAGAACCTCATGGTCCTAGTCTACTGCGACTATCAGCTTCCTGGTGAGGATAGGCCATCAAGCTCCTCCAACCTCCGCCTTGCTTCTTCCCCGAATTGAGACCCTATTGTCTTGCTTATTATCATCAATAAGCAACCTACCCATACTTCCTTTCCGTTCAATCATTTGATGTTGTTGTCTTCACTCTTGAACCTGCAGTTAATTGATGTCTTCTTGCTGCTCTGAGATAACATCTAGAGTTGGAAAAATCACATCTTCTTCATTCCAGATCAGATACTGTTTCCTCTCCCAGTCGTTCTTTCCACCTATTTCAATCTTGCTAGTTCCTTATGGAGGAAACATTTCTACCATCTTGTCATGAGGATCATCAGCTAAAACATTTCCAGAGACATTTTGAGAATTCTTCTCCAGTTCATCCTTTTGCAGCTGTAGTCTGTATTCCTCCATGGCTAAATGTAACACATTTGGAATTCTAGTCTTCTCTATGGTGAGTGAACTAACCTGATCACTGGGCTACTCTTCATTTGCTTCTTGGATTCCAGAGCATGATTTGAGTTGCATGATAGGTGAAGGAAACTCACAAGGTGACTGAGATGGGACCTTCCAACTTGGAATCCTGAAGGTAGAAGACTCATTGATAGGCTCACTAAAGAGTTCAAAAGGATTCTCTTGTTTAAAGCTAGGAAACCTATATTCGGAAGCCTCCTCCTTCACCAGATGGTTCAACATTACAGGAGGAGGTGGGCTGAAACTAGGAATGGAAAGGGCTACCTTTGTTTCATACCTTTGTGCTTGATAATCTAAATAAGCATGACTACCTTGTACCTGAGCAGATAAGAATTTCATTTTTTCCTCTGCAGCTGCTATCTCTCCCTCAAGATCTTCTTCAACCTGACATCCCAACTCCTGCTGCTATGAAATAAGCCTTTTCTACTTCCTGACATCGACCAACATTCCATACATGTAGGAGAACACCTTACTGACATCATTCATTTGCATATGTTCGAACCTCTGGCTCAAGGCCCACAACACATGGTCAAACTGTTGGAGCAGGTCCATTATAATTTGGTAGGGATGCTTCAGAGGCTGATTATACAAATAATCATGTTGGTTAACATCAGAAACCTCCTCCTAGGGTTGATTTTGATTATATAATGGCTGACATAAGGGTTGATCAGGAGTGGGAGAATGGGAAATATGATGAAGATACTGGTAATCTGCTAATATTGGGTCATTTGACATAAAAACAACAAGTTGTTCTGTATAGTATGGATGATGAGAGGACATATACACATGACTCTCATGGAATGGAGGTGGCAGGACCTCATATTATTGATAACTAATCATTTCAGAGATAAGACATGAAGTAAAACAAGCCTAAAGATCAAACCTTATTAATTGCAGACACCTGGGCTATTGGAACCAGTTATTATGAAGTTGGAGTTGCCATGATATGCTAATATTTTTCCCCTGAAAGGCTTGTAATTTACTAGCTGCATATCAAAAACCAGTAGCAAACATATAATTTTCAAACCGTCTGTTCGACAGTCCCACCGGGCGTGCCAGAAACTGTTATCACCTGAAGTTGCACCCTTGTTGAACCTGATGTTCAACACCTCAGTGTAACATGGGAAGACCTCTAAAGATGTGGGTTTCTTTATAGGCAGAGGTCAACCTCTGGAGAAGGCCGACTTCCTTTAGTGTCACCTAAAACTACTAATTTTTTGAAGGGAAAGGGATAAGGAGTGCATAAATTGAAACTAAACTAAGGTGATGCACCGAAATGACAGGAACAATGAGATACTCAATTTACACTTGAATACTGACGGTGAACATAAGATTACACATCTAATTTTTCAAGCCTTGCACTAACATTTCACAAACAGGTTCGATTCACACACTTTCTCGGAGAGGAAAGAAAGATTTTCACAGATCAAAATCCATGTGTGACTAAGTGAACACAATTTGTAATCTGTATAATGATACTTTTTCAAAGGAAGGCATGAAACACAAGATAAAGTTATGAAGGAATGAAAGAAATTCACAAAAATAACTTGACCATGAACCTGGAATGCACAACACTTTGCAAGAACAAGATGGAAATATGAATATCAACAGTGATCAAGGTAAGCTTTATATAACATGCTCCAAGTTGAGTTACAGAAACGTGCTAGTCTGAGAGAGGACTGCAAAAGGGTCACAGACTTCAGAAAAGAATACTCTAGAACTCCTCTACAAGAAGGTGAAAATGCCTTATATATAGACTGTATGTCGGCCCCTTAGGGCTTACAAAAATATCCAGCCCAGAAAAGATCTCCCATAGATCTTTTGGATGAAGTTAATGTTGAAGCCTGCGTGTCCCTGTTGTATGTTTCAGTGAAGAGTTACCCTCATAGAAGCCCTCTTCAGATATTCTTCAGCTACCGCATTCATTTGATCCATCGTGTTTGATTGAGCTACTTCGGCTGCACCTTGAATGCTCTGAGCCTGCAATAGATACACATCGCCCTTCATCCTGTTGATGCTCTTTAGACTGCCACGGTTTACCTTCAGATTTCTCTGATTGGTTGAGTGAAATCCACGCAGCTTCTTCGGGCGGTCAAAACTTCCCCTGCATAACCGTATATTGATGAGACACTAATTGTGTCTCCTCGATGTGATTAAATCTTCTTGCAAGCATCGGCAAGACATCCTTATTACGGGAAGAGGTTGTGCCGAAGGAACCTTAGCTTTGGCGAACACATATTTCATTTCACTTCAGAAAGACTCCTTGGTATCGCTGAGACATCACACAGAAATTCTTTCCATTCGGCGAACTCTTCATTCGGCAAGACACCTAGCGAGACCCCCTGTTGTCGGTGTGACCTCTTGTGTCGCCGAGACATTTTGGTAGAACTCTTGTTGAAAATTCTTTTTCTAAAGGTTTCACCGCTCTTCGATGAGATTCCACGCCAAAGTAGCGGAACTCCCTACCGCACTTTTCTTTCGCCCTGACTATGCCTGGCCGAAGTCCCCCGAAATTCTTTATGTTAAAAGCCGGCTCCTCCGCGTCGCAGTTGATAATACCCATTAATCGAACTCTATCTCCTTCTTTGATGATACCGCTTTGATTTCTTTTGGCATGACCTTTATCCTTCGCAAAGATATTATTTTTCTCTGGGCGCTTATATCCTTTGTCGATGCACTTTATTTGGCTTTGGGAGGCTCCACTATTCAAAGAGACTCCTTTGTCAAACCATTATTTTTGCCTTTGCGTATTTATCTTGCCTGAGACATTCCCACCTTTGGTATGGTTATCTCCGCGTAAGTCTCCCTTTGGCCGAGACCCTTCGAGATAGTCGCCAAGACCTTACAAGGAACAGCCGCAAGACCTCAAAGGCGAAGTATCCCTATCTCCCCGCTGATGAAGGCAATCTTTCACCAAGAATTTTTCAAACCGCTGGGCTACCACAAACTAGAACCGATCAAGGGAGGAAGGTCGGAAGTTGCATTTAACGGATCGTGGACCAAACTGAAAATGAAAAGAAAAGAGCAAAACCGAACCGTAGGATCTTCAACCGACTCGGAACTTCGTTCAGTTCAGAATTCCAACGGACTACCGCAACATACGAGGAGGAAAAGGAAAGAAGAAAAACATAAGGGAGAACCAAGGGGAAGACATCCCTCAATTAAAAACTTGGGAAAAGAAAGAAGAGTGGAGCTAGGATCGGAAACAGAACGGAAACAGGAACCTGACCCCTGGAAAAGTTCCAAGTTCAGGTTCCGACCAAGTCCCAGGCCCGCTAGAAAAAGAAAGAAAATGCACAAGGCAAAAGAAAAAAAGGTGGGATCGGAATTGAGTCTGATCCTGGGTAAAAAAAAGCGGGGGCGGGGCGGAAACAAACCCGAAACTGAAAACTTTCACAAGGTTTCAAGTTCGGGTTCCGACCCGAACCCGCCTCCGACGAAGGCAAGGAAGGGAGGAAAAAGGTCAAGGAAGAAAAGAAAGGAAAACTACTCCCACGAGCAAACGAAGGCTAAAGAAGAGAGAACAAGATGCACACGAAGGCTGAACCGAAACCGAAACGAAAACAAGAAACCGGAATTTCTTTAAAAGTTTTAAGTTTGGTTTCTCGGGTCCTGATTCCACCTCCGGTCGAAACAAAGGAAAAAGGCCCTGGCCAAAAATAGAAAAGGCAGAAGCGGGGTCAGAACCAAATTAAAAACATAAACCGGAACCTTTCGAAAAGTTCCAAGTTTGGTTTTGGTCTGGTTTCGTCCTCGACAGAACAAGGAAAAAGGAAAAAAGAAAGCAAAAGGAAAGAGGGAAAATATACAAGTAAAATATAAAAGAAAACTCCACTCCCCAAACTAAAAGACTCGCATTAATCGCTCAACCCTCTTGGGAGCCACATTTAATCCACATGCCGAATTAAAACATCATTTTCCCCTGCATCTGCACAAGAAGCAAACAAGTTAGAAAAAGTGATCTTGATGCAAGTGTTCCTTCATTTGGTCTTCGAGAACCTCTGTAAACATGGGTTACCCTACCTGATTTAGCCCATAGGTGAAAAATGGGTAACAGGGCTAATTAGTCCTTTTCTTCTCTCTCTATTCTAAGGGTGTTCTCTTCTATTTTATTGTGAAGGAGGAAGGATGGGGGCGCTTATTTTTCTTTTGTGGGAATTTGATATGTACATGGGTAACCTAACATGGTCTCCTCCCCATTTTTTAGGACCCATCATCTTTTACATCCTCCTAAGTTGTGCTTTTAAGTAAAGTAGTGTAGGTTTCTATTTTCCTAGTGGCTTAATATTTGTTCCCTTAGTCCTAGGTTTTTCCTACACTTAATTAAGCTTGATTAGGATAATAAAGTGAGTTTATTGCTAGGAGATAAGTGTGTGGTGTCCCCTTCCTTAAAGGGTGGAACCACTTTCCACTTTTGGTGGCATCCTCCACTTTTGGTGGCCCATCTCCACTTTTTGTGGTTGATTCCTATTGGTTGGATTTTACACCTACCTCCTCTCTTAAGTTCTATATAAACTCACTACCTAGCTTTTATTTTCATCTATTCATGCATCTTTCTTTGTATCAAGCAATCTTGGAAGCTCTTAATGCATTTTTTCATATTGACATTGCATAATCTCTCGAAGTTCTGGTGTGCATTTTTTATGCTTTTCTAGTTTATGTGGCTTTGATTTTCTCTTAAAAATTTCCTTGGGTTATTCAATCTATTTCATATTTCTAATAGTAGGATCCTTCCTTCTAAATACATTCATTTCCCTTCACCTCCCATCCTATTGTTCCTTCTCACATTATTTTCCCATAATCCTGTCTAATTTTTCACTCATATCTCTTAAGTACATGAAATTTTCTATGTAATGTGTCAAAACTTTTTCAAGGTTAAATAACTCCTTCAACATATAACATAGTTCAAAGGGATCCAAAGGTTACAACAAGGAAGAACAATGATGCATTATTGGTGAGTTCAAAAATTCTTGAACTTGATTATGTAGTTCAAGGGAAAGAAAAAGATTTTACATGGGGACAAGGGAGAGAATGAATGATGAAATAGATAAGGAAAATAAGTGTGATAGTGAGTCAGTGGTTTTTGAACTAATCAAAGTGGATGAAACACCAAAGAAAGAAAAAGCTAAGGAAAGAAATAAGAGAAGGGTGTTGGCAAGTTTAGAAATTATTGAATTTGGTGGCATGGTTTGAGTGGAAGAAAAGTATGAATAAACAAAGAAGAGAAAAGAATAGAAGACTCAATGTCAATTATTTTACTAGTTCTTAAACTCACAAATTAACTAACAAGGTTCAATATTATTTGAAGGTGCCCACAAATTTAAAATATAGTTTAAAATGTTGATAATGAGGGAGGAGATGAGATGTTAGAGGTTTTTGAGGTTTTTAAATCTATTTAGCCTTCAACATGGTTCAGAGGGAGCCCAAAGTTTTGAAAATTAAAATGAGGGCTCAGTTAATAAAATTAAACACAAGAAAAAGTGGTCCTAAAGATATAAAATAATATGACCATTCCAACGCAACCTTGCCTATTATCCTAAAATACCATGAATATTGTGGGTGGCTTCTCAGCTACTAGATTTTCCTTGCATAATATGAGTCATATATTTTGAGAGAGATTCATCCCCAACCATATATTTCACAAGATCAAACATGCCTACTTTTAACTCCTCATTTGATGTGATCTCTTTTTTATTCCTACAAGTTCTTATGTGGGATTGGATTAACTATTATATATGCAGGTTTTTATTTAAAAGGAGAAAGGGGTTTATCCCTATTTCCATATGCTTGTAGGTGCTACATCCATCTACAGTCTCAAATTATACCAATCCAACTCATTTTGAATAGAATTTTTGTGTTTATCAATGGATTTATAATATTTTGTATGATATCAATTCATGAATGTCTCCATGAACACTTGTAGATCTTCAAGGAATTATTGAATCAATAGAAGGGTGTTGGAAAGTTCAAAAATTATTGAACTAAATGGCATGGTTCAAGTGGAAGCATAATTTATAGTAAACAAAGATGAGAAAATAATAGAATACTTGACATTAGGGAGTTCAAGATTTCTTGAACTCATAGATTCACAAATGAGGTTCAATATTGCTCGAAGGTGTCAATAAATTTTAAAGATAGATGAACATATCAATGATGAGAGAGGATATCATATGTTATGTTTCAAAGGTTCATTAACTTTTTAAACCTCCAAAATAGTTCAAGTGATGCCTAAAGCTCCAACAAGTAAAATGAGGGCTTGGTTAATAAATTTAAACACAAGAAAAAGGGGGCCTAAAGATATAAAAATGACATGAACATTCTAGTTCAGACTCACCTACTATCCTAAAACACCATGAATATATGTTGAGTGGCTCCTCAGCTACCAAATTATCCTTGCACAATTGTAGTTATCTATTTTGGGCAAGGTTCATCCCTAGCTATATATTTCACAAGATTGGGCAAGGTTCATCCCTAGCTATATATTTTACAAGATCAGGCAAGGTTCATCCCTAGCTATATATTTCACAAGATCAAACATGCCTCCATTCAAATTCTTAGTTAATTTGATCTCTTTCTAATTCCTATGAGTTCCTATGTTGTATTGGCTTCAATAGTATACATGCAATTTTTTCATTCAAAAGGAGAAAGGTGTCACTCTGTTTTTAGATGCATGTAGGTGCCAAATCCATTTAGAGTCATAAATTCTACCGTCATGATCCATTTTGAGTAGAATTTTTTTGTTTCTCTAGAGATTTGTAATATTTTACATATGATATCATTAAATAATGTCTCCATGAATGCCTATAGATCTTTATAGAACTCTTGAATCAACTATAGTTTCTATTACCAAACATGTTGGTATGGTGAAAATTTAACAAATGTAATAACATTTTAATTTATTATAAGCCTTGTAATTGTCTCTTATGAATTTAATATGGATGTTTACAATGTGTGGATGGATTATTAAGTAGTATTTTTATTTGTATGTAAATATATAGCTTTTCATCCCTTATTTTTCTAATTTTTTACTCATCCTAGTAAACTTACTATATATGCATTGAATAGGTAGTGTTCTTGGAAATATTCGACCAATCACACTCTTTAGAATGAATAATTTTTTTACTAGGAGATAAGGTTTAGTTTATAGTATACATGTTCATAATTTGTTATTGCAAACCAAGGAATGATTTCAACAAACCTCAAATTGCTAAATCATCAAAGAATCATGTCATGTATGTCTACACCTTGCCACTATGTATGAGATGTTAATTGAGATTCTTCATTAGAATTATAATATTATTTTTATCCATAGGTGCATGTACAACATGTTATATCAAATTTACAAGATTTTTATATGGTTAGTCTTTGACCTAATGACAATTATAGGGGTCAATATTATATTGGGTATAGCTACTATTATTACAATAATGTTACATTCTA